>RJWJ010011747.1:0-43622 GCA_004363605.1 Indri indri | reverse complement strand
TTTGGGCTGCCTTGGCTTCTCTGAAAATCTTATCCAAACTCTTGACACAATGGTACTAGAACCATCTTTTGCCCCTAGAAAGACCTTAAAATTTCCCTAGTTACAGTCATAGCAGATGAATTCCTAATGGATTTGCCTGTGGCCTGTGGACTCCTATTCCATTTGAAAAATGGAAATCACCCAGAGGAGGTCCATGGCATGCACACAATAAATACAGTTTGAACTATAAGTAATTCTGAGCAAAAGTCACCATAACTGACATTTAAAGTTCTTATTCCTTCTTGCTAAAAATGTTTCTAACTAAATGTCATTTTTTAACGATGTAAGTAAATTAGACAAGAAGTCTTATCACTTTGATAATGGAGACTTTGTATTTCTTTGTTCAATAATCTTGCAGAAATCCCAAGGTTCATGTTAGTATGAAGTTCTGCAATGTTTCATGAGAGCATATAAATCACCCTGCAGAGTTATCTTTTTTTTTTTTTTTTTCTAAACCGAATCTCATAATCTGAATTCGACCAAGTCCCAACAAGAGAGTCATTAGGGACAAGGTTATGTTCTTAATAGAGATGTCAGAATCAGGTTAAACCAAGACTCTCGTAGCCCTTCATGCCTTTCATACAAATATTTATCTTTCTAAAATGTGTGTTTTCATTCAACAATACCTATAGGATATTCGAAGCAAAGTAGATAAACAGGAACATATTCTGACAAGCTAAAATTGTAATAGTTTTAAGTTTAGGTCAGTTTAACATATTTATTCAGTGCCTTCTATGCTCAGATTCCATGCTAAGAACAGGTTATAAACAGCTCTCCAGAACACAGTCCCCACCCTCCCATTAATTCAGTCTAGTAGGGCATATATATAAGTAGATTATATTATGCGGAAATAAAGACCATAACATAAAATGTGCTATGGAATTTATTTTCTAAATCCAGCATAGTATATGTTTTAAGTGCAGAAGTTATTTCCAATAAATTGATTTAAAACACCTCGTATTTATAAATTATTAAGTGAACAAATGTTGCTGCTTCGAATACAGCTTTGTTTTTTGTTTTGTTTGTTTGTTTGTTTTTGTTGTTGTTGTTACTGTTCTTTCCCCTGCTGTGGAACCTCTTTGAAAGATCTGCCTCGCCATGGCAAGCACACACTAGCAAGTATTTATAAAAATTCACTGGCCCTCTTCCCCATTCCTTTTGGATCTCTGATGGCTCTATTTGCCCCTTTTAATAATCTGGTCATGAACAACGCTGTTGTTGTTCCTAGTTCTGTGTACTACAGCTGCACATAAAAACTCCTCTGCTTTTTCCTGTAGATATTGTAGAATATGTGGGAGGGAGCAATAATCTCAGTGGTATGTTGGTATATATTATACATCCAGCTCTTTGGGAAAATAGAACAAACAAACAGAAAGACAAACAAATCTGAGTTGCAGCATTTCTTGATTTCCACAGTATAAAAACTTTCACTAGCTTAAATCAAGCTACCAGTATGATGCCACTGAGCATGTTATTGGGAAGCTTTCAATTCTCAAGATCCACACAAAGGCAGCTCCAGCATATAACTGAATATTTCCCTCATGATGCAATTATGACATGGTTCTTAAGTATAAGCATCAAGTACATAACTGAAGACTAAGAATTTGTGAGAAGCTGTGAAAATCAAAAAGAGATCTGCTAGAATAAAAAAGAAAGAAAGACATAGAAAGAAAGAAACATCAGCTCCTTGTCTATGCATGAGTGGTGGTAGAATTCAGAATAAAACACAAGAGAAACTGCTTTGATTTCACCTCAAGAATAATGAATGGAATTGCTACTCTCTTTCATGTAAAATTTGCTTATCAAATGTAACATGTAATGTGAGACTTATAAACATTTACAATATCTTTCTTTCTCATTATCTGTATGTTCAAAAGGATGCCACTCAGAAGCTCTCCTGAGGTTAAGTGTGGCTGTGTATGATTCTTAGGCCAATAAAAAGTGAACAAAAGTGGCATGTGTCACATCCAGGTGGAAGGATTTAAGGGCAAGTGTTCACCTTTCCACTTCTAACCCTGCTGCAGTGATTGCAGGGCAGAGTATTGATACGACAGTGCCATGAAACATCTGGACCAACACTTGGGGGGCAGAGTGTCCCTTGAGAGTGTTCTGAATATCAGCACAAGATTCCTCCGTGAAAAATAAACTTCTTTTTTGTACATTAAGCCAATGACATTTTATATATGTATTACTTAAGCCCAACCTATCCTATCCTAGCTAAAAATACATGCGCCTAAGTTCAGAAATAGTGGTGGACTGATAGTTCTGGCTCCACAGTATAGGTTCAATCTTCAATAAATCTCTTACTGAATTTAAAAATCCTAAATTAAAGAACTCTTCCATAAAGTACACATCGAATGATTCCCCATGATTTCCCCCAGGAAGCCGGCACTGGAGGTTTGGAAAGTGGCAACTCTCACTTCTTTCTTAATAGAATTTTTAACGTGGGTAGATTATAGGTGACTTTTACTTTATTGTATATGTCCTCTAGTATTTTTCAAATCCATATTCAAGACCAAGTATACCCTGCATGAATGTTGCATTTAACATACAGAGTGTGCAAAACACATAAGAAATATCCATAAAGAATATTTTGATTTTGGCATATCACTGCCTAAAGTATTGTTTCTTGGTAATAATGAAGCTACATGTTTTAGTGTTGTCCTTTTAAAGCAAGCAGTGCAGTTATAGAAGAATGATTGTGACTACCAAAAAGAACTAGGAAAAAATTTCAAACTAAATTCACCAGACTCCACAGCCCTAGAAATTCTAAGAATATATCTAATTAGAAGCCCAAGATTCAAAATCATTTCCAGGTAATTCTGATCTTGTCCTCTCTATCCTTTATTGGAAGACACTGAAGTCAGGGCTATGAATATATTCACTCCCTAACTCCCGATCACACTATAAGCTAGTTATTTAAACTCTCAGACCTATAATATTTTTTATCAAAAAAAAAATAATACCTGTATCCTGAGTAACTCTCACTCGAAGTATAAAAGCCATTCTAGTATTTTTAAATTTATCAATATAAATTGCTTTTACTTTATTCAGAATGTCTATAATTTTATATATTTGAATCACGTGGCCTCATAGTTTTAACCTTTCCAAGAGGAGAGTCCAACCTTTAATCTATACTGCACTGTGCCTTGCACTTTCATATTTAAAATTTTACATTAATAATTATTATCTCATTTCATTGCAATACAGCCCTGTAAATTAATTTGTAAAAGTCATTCACAATTAATTGATGAGAAAATTGAAATTCAGGGATATTACCTGGCTGCTCAAAGGTCGCAATAATATACCCAAGGTTTCCTGATTCTTAGTTCATTGTTATTTTCACTAAGTCCATGGTGACTACCAGATGATGTTCAGTTAAATAAAGGATGGATATATGAAATATTTCTTCACTCTAAATCTAAGAATATCTGGTACTCAGCAACTACATCCTAATAGTAAAAATAATGCCAACCACAGTGCCTTCAATCAGCTTGAAGTTGTCATAGGTATAAAATAACAGAATAAACAAATCTTCCTTTGGTGGCAAAAACTGCATTGTTTGTTAATTTTTTTCTCAGTTTTGCTAGAAGGGACGAACTACTGGCTGCAATTTCTATTTTATCATATTTGCTATTTTTCAGGTTGTCATTTCTTATGGTTGTCCACATTTGGTGGCTATAGACTGACAATTTGCTGCCACAAAGACATTGTGATATATTGTGCCTAGCCTGAGCCCCACTCAAAAAAAAAAAAAAATACACACACACAGACATATGTATATGGTATATATATACATTGTATATATATATGAATAAATTTGTGAACTGGTTGATTGTGAAGGCTGATTGATCCAGATTAGAGAATCTTTCAATGCTCAGCTCCAGCATCCTCTTCTCTGTGAGAGCCACTGATCCCACTAAGAATAGAAAGTGCATTTCTTTTCTGCTCCTGTAGCACCTCACACACTGTCTCTGTTAGAGAACTTTCCATCCTACACTCAAATTGTCTCTATACATAATCTTTCCAATTATCTCACAATGTTTTGAGTGCATGAAGTGTCTATATTTTTTTATCATCATCTAATATTGACTTTGGGTTACAGTGGTGTCAATGCCCATTTAAGAGTAAAAAGAATAATTGCTATAGATATGGGATCAAAAGAAATAGAACTTACAAACTAAATGTCCCTTTCTTCATTTTTCATGCCCATTCTGGCTGCTCAAACATTAAATCCTAGTGAAAATCTTCTTTTCCGTCTTCCTATTTTAAAGCTTACAACACTTGCTTGCCTGTGTAACCCTATCAGTCAAAATGTGGCTTCCATAAAGAAAGGGTTCAGCCCCACACACAGAAAACACTTAACATCACTTAACATGATATTTGAATCAACCTGACATTTCACAGGCAGGTAGCAACCTATGCAGCCCAATTGCTGCCACAGAGAATAATTTCCAAAGTCAGGAAATTCTTCTTTCCCTGACCAGAAAAATAACATCACAGTGAAGTGAAATAAATGCAAAGGCTATCTGAACCAATGGGATTTATTTCATGAAAATACTTGGTGAATAAAAATATTTGAGTTTTTGATATGATCATCTTTCCCTGATGTGAGAAATGTAAAAACCTAGTCCTCTAATATGAAGTTGCATCACCAGGATGGAAATAATGAGCTCCAGTGAGAGCTAACATCGAAAAGTTCAGTTTACTTTTAGTTCAGCATGGTATCCACTTGTTTATACTATCACCATGGTATTAAATTTTCCTTTGGAGCACAGGAAATAAACTATAAATTGTGGTTCTTCTATCCCTAGACAGAACCTTACTTAAAAGAAGAAGAGTGTTAGTCAATGAAATATAATTTGAAAGGTGTTGCTATATGCCCTGACATAAATATTTCTTCTTTTGTCTGTACATATAGGCAAAGAGAAGGTCTATAATGATTGTCTTGTTGGGGATGAATAGCTAGAGAATTCTCAGGCATAGATATCATGCCTTAGTTAATATGTATCCCCCAAAGTAATCAAATTTATTTTGATTTTTTCAAGCCTTGTCTGAGGGGAGAGGACATACTTCTATTTCTGAACTTGGGTGAATGTAGATATTTTTACGAATGTTTTATTTTTTCTTAATGTAGTAGGACTTAATAGTTTTTAGCCCAAAAGTTTACTTTTACTTGACCCTATGCCTACTGCTTTGGCGTAAATGGCTTTAAGATCAGTTGTTTTAAAATGCAAATGAATACGACCCTGATTAGATAGAACAGAGTGATGAAATTCATGGTCGAGTTGCTGTTTCATAAGAATTAATCTGCAGTTTTTGTCTCTGTATTCTGTTTTAACGCATACATGGTTTGGAGAATTGCCTGCTGAATGGAGAACCCCCATGATGCAATGAACAGCAGAAAGATGGCATTTTAGGATATTGTTGACATAATCCAGGTTCTAAATATCATTCTTGTGGCATTATTTTTATTTACTTGATTTATTTTTTGGCATTATAACAAGCTGTGTCCATAGCAATTGCCCCTGGAATTACTTAACTCAGTATTTAGTAAGAAATGCGTGATAACTGGGTAAGTTCCAGGAATTGAGATTTCTCTAAGGAAAAAGAAGATACGTAATTGCTCAGGTAAGATGATAATGTAAAAGCCAAAGAGGTCACTTTATTTTGACATTGTCAGTCATGTACTGATATATCCATGTAACAAAAACATTTGTACACTCCTAATATTTTGAAAGTTAAAAAAAACCCTGAAATTATGACAGAAAACAAAACACAATAAACAAAATAAGAAAGAACTCAAATGAACATCCTAATGTTACACCTCAGGAAACTAGAAAAATAATAACAAACTAAGCCTGAAATTAGTAGAAGAAAGAAAATGACAAGGAATCAGAGCAGAAATAAATGAAATAGAGACTAGAAAAACAATAGAAAAGATCACCTTTAGCTAGAATGAATAAGATACTTAAGACTCAAAGCAATCTTGAGGAAAAACAACAAAGCTGGAGATATATCATTGCTTGATTTTAAAATATAAAAGTATTGTAATTAAAACAACATGATAGTCAAGAGTTCTAATATAAAATGTGGTGGCTACTGTTAATAACAATATACTGTATACCTAAAATTTGCTAAGAATGCAGATTTTAAGTGTTCTTACAACATACACAAAAAAGATATGTGAGACAATGCATATGTTCATTAGCTTGATTTAGACATTCCACAATGTATACATATTGCAAAATATGTTGTATAGCATAAAGATATTAAAGTTTATTTGTTAATTTAAAAAATAAATAAGAGAATTTTTCTGGGTAAAAACAGAATAAGGTATAAAAACAGACATATAGACCAAATATACAGATAAGAGAGTCCAGAAATAAATCCAAACTTTTACATTCAACTGCTCTTAGATAACAATGCCAGAACATACAGTGGAGAAAGGACAGTCTTTTCAATAAATAGTGTTCAGAAAACTGTATATTCACATACAGAAGAATAAATTGGACACTTATCTCACATCATATGCAAAAATAAACTCAAAAATATTTAAAACATGCAGCCTTAAGCTGTAAAACTACTAGAATAAAACATAGGTAAAAATCTACTTGACATTGGTCTGGCAAAGAATTTTTGGATATGATCCCAAATGCACAAGCAATGAAAGCAAAAATGGACAAATGAGATTACGTCAAACAAGCTTCACAGCAAAACAAAAACAAAAATATAAAACAATCAACAGAGTGAAGTCATAATGTACAGAATGGGAGAAATCATTTGTAAATCATACATCTGATAAGGAGTTAATAACCAAAATATATAAGGAACTCAAACAACTCAATAGCAAGAAAACAAATAACTTGATTAAAAAAAGGACAAAGGACCTGAAAACACATTTCTCAAAATTAGACATACAAATAGCCAAGAAGTATGTGAAAAAATGCTCAACATCACTAATAATCAGTGAAATATAAATTAAAATCACAATAAGATACCACCTCAAACCTGTTAGGAAGGCTATTATCGAAAAATCGGAAAATAACCAGTGTTGGTCAGGATGTGGAGAAAAGGGGACTCTTGCATACTGTTGGTGGGAATGTAAGTTGGCATGACCATTTTGGAAAAAAGAAGACCTTCAAAAAATTAAAAATGGAACTACCACAAGATCCAGCAATCCTACTTTTGAGTATTTATCCAAAGGAAATAATAACAGTTTGTCAAAGGGGCGTTTGTACTCCCTTGTCCGTTGCATTATTCACAATAGGTAAGATATGGAATAAACCTTAGAGTCTGTCAATAGATGAATGGATAAGGAAAATGTGATTTTATTTATATGTATGTTACACATATACATATGTACTTAATATATACATGCATGTATAATGTACATATTTATAATATATATAATTTAATCTGAAAAAGTAACCAATCCTGTTATTTATAAGAACACGGATGAACCCAGAGGATACTATACTAAGTGAAATAAGCCAGGCACAGAAAGACAAATACTGCAACATCTCATTTATATGCGGAATCTAAAAATGTTGAACTCATAGAAGTGGAAAGTAGAACAGAAGCTACCAGGGACTGATAGTGATGGGGAGATGGGAAGATATTAGTCGAAGGTACAAATTTTTAATGTTCCTTTTAAGGAGAAACAAATTCTGGAGCTCTTTTGCACAGCAGGGTAACTATAGTTAATAATACTGTAATGTATACCTGAACTAGCTCAGAAAATAGATGTTAAATGTTTTCACCTCCAAAACATGATAAGTATGTGAAGTGATGAATCTGTTTATTAGTTTGATTTAATTATTACACAATGTAAACAAATTTCAAACCATTATGTTATATACCATAAACTTATATAATTTTTTATTTGTCAATTACAACTTAAAGCAGAAAAATACCACTTTCTATTTCCCAATGCTATGCTAATTGCTGGTTCTTGTGACTGTTTTTTTCTTTCTTTCTTTCTTTTCTTCCTTCCTTATTTATTAATTTTTGGTCAAACGTTAAAATTCAGGAATAATTTCATAAAAACACTTTTTTAAAATTCCATACACAGACCTATCGTAAAATATATCTCACAGAAATTCCTTTGTATCTGTTTTTTTCCTGAGCCAAATGTATTTTTAGAAAACTAATTAATACCAGAAAGATAAAATTATCTTCTCATTTAATATGAAATATTCATAGCTTTGAGTCATTAATAGTAAGAAATACAGTATAGAATTAAAAAGCAGAAATTAATTTGTTCAGTGATAAAATATGAAGCTTCTAACTTAAGAAAATTTCACTGTCCTCCTAAAAAGTAGATCTTCTTAGAAATCTTAAATGAGATGTCAAAGTAGAAGTGTGACTACAAACTTGCTGTGCGTATAAGTTTTAGGTCAAAGAAACAAGTAAGGCTGAATGAAAACTGGGAAAAACTAGGAAACCCCCTAGATTAGCGAATAAAAGACACATAAACATTGCATCTGCAAGTGCAGACTAAGAATCACTGAAGTAGAAAAGGATTGAAAATTTGCAATGGAAAATTAAAATCCATGTTGAGTCCCATAATTGCCAACAGTCAAAAGACTACTAGGATTCTCCAATGAATCAAATGTCACAGGGCATGCCAGCAATAAGACCCCTTTATGACTAGATATTTTCAGCTTGGTAGTCCCTATCCCAGCTCTTGCTTTGGTGTTTAATTTATAGTGAAGCGAGGCTGCTTTCACAGGCATGCCCTTTCAGATATCCTTTCTTTATTCTATGATAGCGTAAACAATCCCTTAGGTGTCTGCATTAATAGATACAGGTGTATGTAGATATAATTCAAAAATTGGATGCATTTCTTATCTTAAAATAACTTATCCACAAATAATTTATCTAACTTTTCCTAAAAACATAACACAAATCAAGCAGGCAAAGAAACAGAGGTTATCTGTCAAATTGCCAAGTTCTAGCTATTTCATTTTTCAAAGTTTCCTTTATCAATACTTTTGTTTGGAACACAAATCAATTCCCCTTTCTCGCTGCCCTTGTCTCTCCCACTCTTTCTATATCATCTGTGAATATTTCCCCTCTGTTAGAAATTAAACACAATTATACAAAGCAAAAAAGTTTCTGTGAAGTTACAGACCCTGTGAAAATAGGGCGTCTTTTGTTTCTGCTTTGCTGCTGCTCGTATTTCTCTTTCAGTCACTCAGATGTTACCCCAGACTTTTAAAATTTCTTTCACTTCTGAAGCATTGTAGATATGTTTGCTTGAAATTAATCATGTTATAACCTTATTTATTTATTTATTATTTTTAATTTTTTTTTATTTCAGCATGAGAGTACAAAAGTTTAGGTTATGTATATTGCCTTCTCTCCACCTGAGTCAGAGCTTCAAGCCTGTCCATCCCCCAGATGGTGCGCACTGCACCCATTAGGTGTGTATGTATTCATCCCCTCCACCCCCCGCCCATCTGCCCGACACCCGAAGAATGCCGAAGAATGTTGCTACTATATGTGCACTTAAGTGTGGATTAGTTAATACCAATTTGATGGTGAGTACATGTGGTGCTTGTTTTTCCATAAAGTCGGGGAAAAAAACAGAAAGAAAAGAAAATGAAAAAGTGAAAAGAAAAGTAAAAGTGTTGTAGATTGTCTTTAAACAAAATAGCTGGTTAATGTATAAAGAGCAGTTCTTATAGTGGAGATGATATTATTTGCCTAAAGAAAGATTGGTAGGCCGAATGTCGCCTATTACTCGAGAATGAATGAGAACACTGCTGCACTCATATAACAGAGCAAGGCATTTCACATGAAGTACTCTGTTACAGGAGAATTTCTTCTGGATTGAGAATCAGGAAACCTGAGCCATGGCCCCAATTCTACCAGGTTCTGATACAAACACTTTTCCAGGTTTCAGTTATCTCATAGAAAAATCAGGGATACTACACTAGTTGTCTGGGCAGCATATATCTGAGGAACCTCTGGTATAATGATTTAAAATATTTTGCCTAGCTATCAACATAAGCCCGCCACTTCCTATTGTAAGTGGACTATAATAAACGATCAATTTTTATTCAACAAAGGAGATATTAAAAGGTCCCCAAAATACCAATATTATATTATCCAAAGAATATGAACATTTCTGCCATATCATATCATACAAACACTTATAAATTCATGTTTTCTAATTTCAAGATAAAATTAGGACTATCATAGTGACAATGCAAGTTTATAAATTTTTCCAATTCACATTTCACAGCATCACCAGCCTGTGAATATTCCAGCACTAGCTAGAATAATTTATGCCCCATTATACAAATCTTGCCTTCTTCAACCCTAGGGAATTTATTGGAGACCATAGGCCGTGTCTCATGAAATCACAAACAAGTCCATGCCTGCCAGGTTTTGCTGCTTCTCGCTTACTCTTTCAAGGCCAAGTTAGTCCTCCCCAGTAGATCCTAGGCAAACCATTCCATGTTTATGGTTGTTACTGGTTCACTTGACTGGAATGTGGGGTGTGGCAGTCCCTAGTACACATGAAGTGCACTCTATATATGGTCACTACTCTTGGCACTTCTATTTCCTGTTTCACCGTGCACGTCATTTGCCCACTGTTGGCCACCACTGCACAACAGAAGGAGCAAGTTTCTAAGGTAATAATTTTTGAAGTCTCTTGATGGTAAAGCTCTATGGTGGCCTGTGCTGAGGGCATGTGGAGGAAAGGATCAAACAACCATTCTCTGGTGTTACAGTGAGCCTGGACAGTGTTGTTTGTACAGTAACATGTTTCATATTTCAGTGAAGAAGCTCATTCAATGTTTTAGGAAAATATTTATTATAATCTATCTCTACCCTTCATAGATCTCAGAAATGAGTCCAATGGGGACTAAGTAGGAATGCAAATCCTACAGTCCAATTCCTTATTATGCCAAGAACCACCCCTTTATGATCAAGGCAGTCATATCAAGTTAGTAGTTTTATACCTCATTCTCTTTAATATTTGTTTTCTCCTAGGAAGCTAATTATTTTCCCTGCTAATAGATTTTTCTTGAATAGTCCCACCATTTTTCTGCATATAACCACAGTGTCTGAATTCCCAAAATAGGTCCACTTTATATTCTTCCTCAGAGGGGTCTTCCACCATATAGATAAAGAGATTTCAATTAGAAATTGCTGCACAATTCACCAGATGTCTTTAGATAGTCCATCGCTTAGCAAAGACCAAGTGTGAGTTAAAGCTGACATCAGTGTTACACGTCAAACAAAAGGGCAAAAAATATAGGAAGAAAGACAAAAACTTACTGGCAAAATCTACCAGAAGCTACTAACAGTGATTATTCCTCTATTGTGGAGTTATACATGAGTTTTGATTTCTTTTTTTTTTTTCCCCTTTGTATCTGTGCTCTCCAAGAGCATTACAATTAGGATGTATGAGATTTTAAAATTAAATAAGAAAAAAATAGGTTTAGAATGATGTTTTATCTGCTTTCTATCAAGATGCTGAAGTGGCAAGACTGGGGGATCTCACCCCTAAGAGACAGGAGAGAAATCTCAGAGAATTGCAAAGGAAAAACATCAAGAAGAGGAGAAAACTGTGTGAAATTTCTAGGTGATGGATGGCTGTTTTGAAACTGCTGTGTGAGGGTTGATAGGAGGAGCAAGACCTATAGTTAGAAGAAAAACTTACTGGGAAGAAACTGTAGAGTCGTGCCTTTGTTCTTCCACCACCATTGTGTTGGGATGAACTGTTGCCTCCACAGTTGTGGCAATTCTGCCTCTGGCCCATGTACCCTCAAAAGCAAAATCCGGTTAGCCAAGAAGACCTGTGTTTATCAGGATTTGGGATTAAAAAATATGAGAACAAATTAACAACTTGCTGTTGTTTTCCCAACCATTTACGAATTGTCCTCGTTTTAGCCTTAAGATGTAATGAATGAGGTTATAATCTGAAAAATTGTTTTATAGAGTCAGGAGTACTCGGATACCAGACATCCATCACCCCAGGGCTCCATCCACCCTCAACCTCTGAAGTCACAGGATCTGGAGTTGGACTGAGGTCTGGCCTTGCTCACATATTTCACTGCGCAGAGAAGAGTTAACATAGCAGTCTGGAGACTGCTATTTTAAAAGAGACTGCTTACAAGTTTGGCCCTTGGCTGGTGTCTGGGAACTTGGCTTGTGAAACATTCTCTAATGATAAGATTATGTCTCCGAGTCTATTTTGTTTGTATAAACAATATGCTTTACACTGAAAATCTGGTTTTTTTCCTAGAAATCTGGAGTTTTTGTAGTTGCTAGACAGAGAATGCTTATGTGATCAGCTTCCACTAAAAACCCCAAATCCTGAGTCTTAAAGAGGCTTACCTGGGCAGAAATATCACACAAGCGTCACCATATTTTTGCAGCTGGGAGGTGGGCACACTCTCTGTGACCCTTTATGAGAGAGAGAACGCATAGGAAACCTGTTCATGGGTTCCTCTAGACTCTGCCTGTTTCTTTTTCTTTGTTGGTTATTGCTGTGTCTCTGTTATAAATCTTAGCTGTGAGTACAACCATATGCTAAGTCCCTTGAGTTTTTCTGGTGAGTCACCAAATGCGTAGGCAGTCTTGGGACATTGGTAACATTGACAAAAGTAACTGATAACCCCCAAGAGATATGGGGTCCAAGGTCAAAATAACTGTGCCCTTGAGGAGCACAGCTATCTCTAAAGAAAAACAAATATTGGATTATCACTTTCATCACAAGAAAAATGTTAGAACAGATGGACTAAGAATTAAAAATTATCATTGTAAACATTCTAAAAGAGATGAGAAGATTTTGACAATAAGAAAAAAGAAGGGGAATGTGAAGTATCTTCTAACTTGTTTTTAGTCAATCTACTTGCTGTGATATAACTCATACTTCCCATATTTTAATAGGGTCTTTGTCCATGTTGGTTTTTAATTATATTTCATGTCTCCATCTTCTCTGTCTTTTTGTATATTTGCAGGAAAATCAGACAGAATGTTTGTTAGCTTCATTTTAGGCAAATTTAATTGTTTCTTCTTTTTAAATGTGTTTCAGCTTCTCTGTCTTCTTCATGAATCAAAATCATAGTCTGCGTTCAACTCCAGTTTAAATATCACAATCTCTATGAAACCATCCTACTTTTCAGTTTTCCAGTTACCAATTCTGTGCTGGATGAATCTTAAGTCTTTTTCTCATAGCATTATTTGTAAGGTCCTTACAGTATATTGGACTGGTGTGTTCCCACCCAATTAGGATATAATATTTTAGGGAATAGAGACTACATCTTATTCAAGTACCCTACAGCATTCTGCAAAGATACCACGAATAGTATTGCATTAGTAAAATGGAAGAGATGTAATAAAAAAAAATTAGTTGCACTTGCTAGTATTTATTAAACACTTACTATGTGTCATTAACTCTTTAATGTTCTACCTTTATTAACTCATTTAATCCTCAAAACAGTTTATGAGTGAAGATCTCATATATTCCCCATTTTAGAGATGAAGTTAACTGAAGCACATAGCAATTAAATAACTTTCCTAAGGTTAAACTGCTACTAAAAGTAAAGGCTAAGCTTTGAATCAATGCAGTCCAGTTTCTGAGGCTGAACTATTTAAATACTGTGTGAAACTGCTTCTCATAATACATGAGTAATATTAGAGTTGCCTGATCTAAGAAAAGAAAAACACAATACCAGTTAAATTTGAATTTCAGATAAACAACAAATTATTATTTATAACTGTGTCCCAAATATTGCACAGGATATACTTATATTCAAATTTATTTGTTGTTTCTCTGGAATTCAAATTAGACTGGTTGTCTTGTATTGCATCTTGTCTTCCTAAGAATATAAATAATGATATCCATCTAAACAAAAGTATGACAACTTGCGTGGTCGATAGAGAGATACACCACCCAGAGAACATTTAGGAAATAAGATATGTTCAAGCTGTGGAGTATGGGGTGAGCAGATAAGCCTCCTCCACCTGTCACTTCTTCAAGGAGGACCTACATCAGTTCCATGTGATTATTCCATTTCTAGGGCAGCTGACAGTCACTGACTGAGGAGGGTGTGTTTAAGCCCAGCCATCTTAGCCCAATGCCAGACAGCCCTGACAGGCAATATTCACCCTTAGCTCCTACGGTTTGTCCAAAGCTTTTGTGGGCCTGAATTAGAGTTTGACTTCCTTCTTGACCACCTCTACCTCTTTCCCTTTTGTTTCACAGATGTTAATCCTTTATACATATCTTGTGCCTCGAACTTTGACTTAGTGTCTGCTTCCGGAGAATCCAACCAGCGACAACTTACACTTAGAGATAACCAAGTAACAGGACAAGAAGAATCACTTCTTCCTACAAAGAACTACTGTTAACAGACCCTTTATTGTATCCCCTTTGCTGAAATCAGAGCAATATAGCCTGTATCAATCAGGGTTTGGGCTGGAAAACAAATACGTACTCAAAATTGATGTGAAAATTTTAATGAAAACAATATTTACAGAGGGGCAGACTGGCCTAAGAAAACCAAGAAAGTTGTTACTTAGAATGACTTGGTACCCAGAGCAAAATTTGACATGGATACTTTAAAAATCTAACTAATATTGGCCGGGTGCGGTGGCTCACGCCTGTAATCCTAGCACTCTGGGAGGCCGAGGCGGGCGGATTGTTTGAGCTCAGGAGTTCGAGACCAGCCTGAGCAAGAGCAAGACCCCGTCTCTACTAACAATAGAAAGAAATTAATTGGACAACTAAAAATATATAGAAAAAATTAGCCAGGCACGGCGGCACGTGCCTGTAGTCCCAGCTACTCGGGAGGCTGAGGCAGAAGGATCGCTTGAACTGAGGAGTTTGAGGTTGCTGTGAGCTAGGCTGACGCCACGGCACTCACTCTAGCCCGGGCAAAAGAGTGAGACTCTGTCTCAAAAAAAAAAAAAATCTAACTAACAACAAAGGAAGTCATCACCACCCCTAGGCCTGAAGCCATGTGGGTAAGCAATGGTTAATAGAGCCCAACAAAATGTTCAGCTATGGCTGGGGCAGGAATCTTCCTTACAGATACTGAACAAGTGTAGCCATGGACTACCTGTGGCTTAATGTACAAGGAGCTAGAGGAACATACACACAGATCTCTCCTTCTTCCCCTCATCTCAACTGTTGCTGGGATGTGCCATTGTGTGAGCCCAACCAGAAGCCAGAAGGCCAGCTAGAGGACAGCTCCACACACGGAACAGGGCCAGAGCAGGAGGAAGAGTGGGTCTGGCAGGCAAATGAACAATAGACCAAAATATTATAGCTAAAGATCAAGGATGATGTATTAATTTATGAAGAAAAGGCAGAATACAGGCCAGAATAGTGGATCAGAAATTGAAAGACCTCAGTTGCAGCGTTATTAACATCCCTAAATAGTTTTGATATTTCGGGCAAGTCACTATCTCTCTGGGTCTGTTTTGTCTTCTTTTAGAAGAGTTCCATGAACTCTAGGTTTTCTTTGAGCTTTAACAATCCATAATTATACCTATCTAAATTTTCTATACAAAGTCTATGAAGAGAATGACTTTGGGAAATGAGATTCAGAATTATTTAAGAAAGCAGGGTAATTATCAGATAGCAATGACCTGCTTAAAGAAAATTAAGAGAGCAGTAGGAAAGGTAATCTGTAGAGTTTGCTAATAGCATTGGATTATTAACAAGAGCAAAAATTGTCACAGGAGATGGTGTGAAAATAAAAGAATACAACGAGAACACAAAGGAAGTACAGATGAATTAGTGAATCCTTAAAAATAAGTCCCAGTTTATTATGATCTAATTCAAATCATATCAGATTAAAAGGAAGTAAAATACCAACACATGGATTTTTTTTTTTCATTTGGAAATAAGTACAGTATGGGTTAATAAAAAGAACAGGCAAATTTAAGATCAAAGTTTACAAGTTGAAATTTTCAGAGAATACTTAGGAAAAATAAATGAGATATTTATTTGAAAATGCTTTGAAAGCTTGAAATTGCCACTCAAATATTGTTAACCTTTTTGTGGGGATCACTCTGTTGGTATCTTAATGGATTTTTTCTAAATAGAAAAGTGTTTGGATGTTTCTAAGTACATATTTCTGAAAGAGGAATCAAGGGTCATGGCAGAAATATGGCACGGATAAAATACAGTTCATTAGTGTGGTAGGTTATGTTACTCTTTCCCAAAAATTCCAGGTCCTGTTCCTGCAGTGCCTCTTCCTGTGAGAGGACGATGCCCTGTGGAACTTCAAAGTGGCCTTGAGACCTATTTTGACTGACAGAGTATAGGTAGAGGAGACATGTGGCACTTTGGGGCAGAAGTTCAAGAGCTGGCATGCCTCTTTCCCCTCTGTCACAGTGAGTAGCAACATACTGTGCTGCAGCTGCTCTATCAGCCTGGGCCCCAGAGTGACTGTGACATGAAACGAAGCCACAGTCAACTCAACATGGACATATATTGTTAAAGAGAAATAAACCTTTGTCGTTATGAATGACTGGGATTTTTGTGCCGGTTTTACTGTAGTGCAACTCAGCCTAGATTAACTAATACAACCGGGTTTTTATTATATCGACATTGTTTTTCCTGCCTGAGCAGGTTTTTGAAACCCACTTTCTGTTTTAGTAGTTAAATGATAGTTCAGGATACATATCTCCAAAGGGACATATATTGGCTGTAGCTTTAGCCTGATAGTTTTCAAGTAGAAACACCTTACCTGCTTCTTTACTCTCAAGTCATGCTGTAACTGAACTCAGAAGATGTGATCTGAGACTGTAGAGGAGCTAAGGAGTTTCTATGACACCTTAGTCAGTCTATGGATTTTTCTTCTTGAGGCAAACCAAGGTGGTATTTCTGGTACTGATGCATTTGTTTACTATTCATCTTTAGAATTATTTCTTTGATTTATATCTTTGAACTTTTTAAAAACCATGCTCAAATGTAATATTTTTATTTATTCAATACTGTAGTAAATATTTTACTGGATATCAGCTAAATTTGGCATTAAATGCTATATGTCTATTGTGGGCAATTAAATAAATCTGTCCAACAGAGGCCAAACCCTTACAAAGATTGTGGTATAGATATATTTCTAACCCTAGCCAATGCCCTGATGACATATATAGAAAGACAAAAGTAAAGAGAATAAAGGCGAGAAGAGGAGGTTAAACAAGGCAAGGAAAGGAGAGAAGTATCATAAAGAGAAGTAGAAATAAATTGCTATGGTAATTCAGTTCAGGAGAGATTATATCTTCTTCAGAGTAAAAGTGGTAGTCAACCTATAATTTGAAGGTTGTGTGAAAATCACATCATGCATGTGTAGCACATACATATTATATGAGAAATACATTTACTATGAAGTTTATGCATCAATCCTCTTGCTTACTCTGAATCTTCCAAAACTCTGGGCAGAGGGAGTTTCGCAAAACAACATGATCACATGGTAAAACCTTTTTGTAATGTGATTTTTAACTAATGAGATGACTGTTTCCTCCACACGCTCTAACTTCCCTTTGTTACAATTTTTATTTTTGTTTTGTTAGAGTGGACGTGAATATTTTTGGAATCTGGCGAAGGGCAAGTTAAATTGGAAATACATGTATTTTGTTTTTAATGATGTAATTGAATGTTTCCTTAGTCACTTTTGTATAAATTTGTTAATAACCAACCTGATGTAGAAATATATTACAGGAATACATCTTCCTGCCCTTAATGTGCAGATTACATACCTGGCATTATGACACGAAAATACGGGGTCATTGGATGTATCTCTATTTACACTTTGTAAGCATGGAGCACCTCCAGCATGTGACTAGTGTAGGAAAAATAGTATGTGGTGCAAGAAGATATTCTGTAGAAATTTCTTGCAAACATCAGACAGACATGGAAAACTAAGTGGAAGATAATAGTTTGCCTCAATGCACAGTCATAATGTACCTTATTTCCTGTCAGTAATCTGGTTGATAGTGTGGTATGTACAATGATTAAAAAAATCAAATCTTGTTTTTTCCTCCTGTTTTTAATGGGATTTACACAAAATAAAATCTTTAAGAAATCTACTTGAAAGATCAAACTTTCAGCAGCATTATAAGCAAAAACACAATATGTGGTGTTGCGTATTTATGCATTATAATTTTTAATAGTGAAAAAATTCTGCAGTAATGTTAAAGGAAAGATTGAATTAACATTGTAAACTCTCTAAAAATAATATTACAAAATCATTGTCATGTGAAAAGATGATCAATGTGTATATACCTAAGGAAAGTATTATAAAAGTATATCAAGCAATTAACTAATAAAAATATGTAATTATTTTGGAATGTGTGATGTTTATAGTGTTTGACAGCTTTTAAAATTTGTAATATGCTTGTCTTTCCAAGTAAACATCTATACTCATAACTAATTTTATGTTTACAATTTTGTAGTATTTAATTTTAAAAATGGGCCCCAAATTATATAAACTGGAAGACTCACAAAACCTGAATCACTATACGTAAGTAATGGAAAGGGGGTATTGTGTGGAGAATACCATATAAGGAAAGGTATGGAAGTGCCAAGTTGAATAACATTTAGGGGAAAGGATGACCTGAGAATGCATGCAGTGGGCTGGAGTCATTAAATACCATTTAAATAATTTGAGTAATCCTTGAAAGCTTTTACTGGGTTGGTAACCATGTCTGTAGTTCAGTATTTATACTTCGTCAGCCCTGACAATGAAGTAGAATGGTGATGAAGAATCTTGCTAAGAGTTAATTAAGTAAAGGTGACAGGAGGAGACATAAATATATATTCAAGAAAAATATATCATATGTGTAAAATTGTCGAGAGTTGAAGACTCATTCCATGTAGGAATAAAAAAATAAAGGAAAATAAATAATAAATGGCCTATTTCAACGTGCCTGGAAAGATGGAAGTGATAATAACAAGCATCAGCAATAAATTTTTAAAAATCATGTTGGCAGAGGGATATGTCCTAGGTATATATTTGAAAAAAAAAAAAAAATGTCACCCAATTTCTCCTTCCTCTTCAAGACCAGCTTTCTAAGCTATCCTTTCCTGCTTATAGACCAACTTCTAGAAGGAGTTATCAATATGGAGGGCCTCCATTTCTGGAACTGTAAGTCACTTGCCAACCTACTTCAATTTGAAATCCAGCTCCTGTCCTCCCCTCTAACTACTTGTGCAAAAATTATCAGCAATCTCGATATTCCTAAACATCAGCATATACTTAGAAATCTCATTATTTCTGCATATCAGTAGATATTTCTTGGCTATTGTTTTACTAGATATCTCAGCAGCATAAAATGGATGACATTCCTTATTAAAATACTCTTGTTCTTTTAAAATTCTTGGTTTTTATCTCCACATTCTGACTACTTTTTCTATATCTTTTTTGTAGCTCCATCCTCTCCTGCATAGCTATTCAATGTCAAAGTTCCTAAAAGTCAATTCTAGATTCTCTCCTTTTGCCACTTTATAATTTCTCTCTGGAAGACATTATTCAAATCTTCAATTATTGTATCTACATCTATTACTCACAAATGTGTATCTCCAGTCCAGAACTTTTGTCTGTACTTTGTGTGTGTGTGTGTGTGTGTGTGTGTGTGTGTGTGTGTATTCTTTTTTTAATTCTTATCTTCTTCCAGTGTTTGCTAACAGAATGATTGGATTGACTATCCATATGAAAATCCTGCAATCCTTATTTGGGTCTCTAGGAAGGAGGTTCATAAACAAACAAAAAAATCAGGACAAATAGTTTATTTGTAAGGTGCAGCAAATACCAGCAATAAAGTAGGGAATTTATTCATTAAATGAAAGTCAGCCAATAAAGGGTGAATTAGTAAACCAGGTATCACAAAGAACAACAACAACAAAAATACTGAATTCTGTGGAAGAAATTATGTGAAATGATAAAAAACACTCAGCACAAAATTATCCCACTCGAAGGGACAGGGAACTGGGTTATGTATACACCATCACCCGCAATCAATGGTCAAGGGCTGTTCTTGAGAGATGTTTATGTCTTGGTAGTTCTAGCATGTGGAAAGAATTCACTTCCACAGATCCAAGAAAACCTCTCAGGTGCCAAGATGCAGATATTGACAACTGAAAGTAATTTTGGTGTAACAAAATGACAAAGTCTAAGAGATATATTCGGAGAACACTCAGTGACTGCTGCAGTCATCCTTTGTAGTGTTCAGATTAATTTCTTCCCCAAATAAAGCTCATTCCATTCTGTCACTGCTTATTTATGGAATATAAAATAAAATAAAGTAAAATAAAATCATAAAATAAAATAAAATAAGGTTACAACAAAGGAATAGAGGGACAAGTTAGACTAGTGGGACAAACTAATGCAGTTGGTCCCAAGAAAACAACTTGTATTCATTGCTTCCCTCCTCTATCATCCATTTTAGTGTACTTTTAACTGAGGTTTGTTTCTGAGATTCTGAATCTCAGGTTAGCATCAGCAGATCATGTTATTACATTATCCATTTATAGTTGTTACTAGATATTAAAGCACCAAGCAATGCCACGGTGCATCACTTGAGTTCCAGATATAGTCCTCCCCGCCTTATTATACCGTAGCAATCTCAAGACCTAATAATAATCATAGTGAATTGTCCTTACCAACATAGTTACTCCTTTCTTTGTCTGCTAATGCACTCATGCATAAGCCCAACATAAGGGACCCAAACTGTCACTTGTGTTTAATGAACTCTTATTATCTGAAGATGAAACTGTGCCTCCTCTTTGGAACAAGGACTTCTGTTCCAACAAAGTTTAAATTTGGGGGGACAAAAAGCACAACAATGGGTGGACTGTTGAGAGTAATGTTGTGAAAAGCTACTCTTTTCATTTCTTGCTAATTATGTCAAGGAATAAGCAAATACCTGTCAGCATGTAGCATTATATAATGCCCGCTGATCCAGAGTATAGCACACTACAGTACCCAAACCCCACATACAGGATATTGTTTCCAAGAATATATACTAGTTGCATTTTTAAAAGATAATCCCAATATTCTCTTAGGACGTCGCTCCTGGACTGTGGAGTATGTGGAAGTATCAGTGGATACCATGGTCCTGTGCCCATGGTCACATCTCCTTATCTGTATGGTGAATGCCTTTCCTTTGTTATGTGGGATCTCATTATGATAAATCACCCTTCAATCCTTGGGATAGTGTGACTGAGTGAAACTCTGTAAAGGTGAATCATTGCCTCCTCAAGGATGGATGGATTTAATGAAACCAACTTTGATATGTGGGTGGGTGGTTTACTTGAGGGATACATAGAGTTTAGTGTTGATTTTTGTTACAGAAAAGTCAAACGTTCCATGACATTAACTAGACTGACCTTGATGAGAAGGAGCCAAAGATATTAGGCTTCATCCCTCTGCTGAAAGAGTTAGCCCACCATAGACACTGAACAACAAGGTGGGCAGGGTAACTCTTTTAGCAGAGGTCAATCTTTACTCTTAGCCACTCCAGTGTTTACACAGTGCCCAGAATAGCCATGGTTGCAGGGATGAATGATCCTCAAACTTCACGACCACTCTTACAGGTAAATCCCCAGATAACTTAGTTTTCAATCATTCAATTTTGTTTTTTTCCAGGCCCTCAAACAATTAGCTAATCATTTCTCATTGTTCAAGAAAACACGTATGTCCTTACATGAGTCTGTTTCTTCTTTAACATCAAGTTGGAGGCCATTCAAAACTCTGCTCATTGTAGGAATTTTACCTATCTTCCAAAGGCACTTAAAAATATGGGGATAAAACATGGCAACATTTTTAACTATCATCAATTTGATGACCCTACTCACCATTGCCTGTGCCGTATGTTTATATAAATTACAGATGCCTACAATCTTGCTTGCACCTTCTGCTAAATGTATACTCTCCATGATATGATGGATTTCTGCTACTGGGTATGGCAATAACCAACTCATGATACATAGCTCTGAATTCAAACAAATTTGATTCCCATTGTTAGGCAGTCAGTCTCTATTAGGGCTAGGAACATGCTAAGATCAGCTTTTCAAATTCTGGACAGTTCTCTGTGGCAGACCACGTGCTATTGTTCCAGAACACTAGAATCTTCACTGAAGATCTCTCATTGGGATTTCCCAGATATTCTACATGCTAACTTTATGTACAACGAATGTCTCTAGAAACATGGGATCAGTTGGTTCATATCACGTAAGCAGCAAGTCTGTTTAACTGCTGCTGCAGTGGCTTTTCTTGGTCTGGCCCCTCCTCAAAATTAGCAGTCTTCTAACTCAACGGATAAATTAGTTGGAACATTACTTCCAAATGATATGCTGCCTATGTAACATGAAAGGATCTACAAAGCATGCACTTTTTTTTTTTTTTCTCAGTGGTAAAGTGTGAGGTAGAATATTTGTTCCTTGCCCTGGAGAGAAGAGGTATGTCAGAATTTTTCACACTAATGGACCCCTAGAAATTTTACTGATGTGGCAAGCATCTGAACTTTTTTTGGTTCTATCTTTTATAATCTGGTGCATACATGCCTCATGGGGCATGTACAAGTGTACCCATAGTAGAATCTACTCCTCTCTCTTTATGGCTAATTAAGAGTATATTGTAAATACGGTGGGACAGTTTAGTGTTCTGTGGAATATCAAATCAAAGTCCTTTTTGACAAAGAATACAAGCATTATATACCCAAGAGGCTAGGCCATGAATGTATCTTATTGCGTCTCGTGACTGTATCCCATTGTTTCTTCCATGTGAAGGGCTTCGAATCCTTTTCTATAATAAGGATTGAAAATATCACATTTGCAATAGCATCTGGTGCTTGCTATGCAGCTATTGATCTGGCGGATGTGTTCTCATCAATTCTTGTCAAAAATTGTTATTGTCTATTATTATCTGTTTTATAGATCCATTATTGTACATTAAATATACCCAGCATAGCAGTTACAAATGAGGCCGCCAGTTAAGTTTATGGTAGTCCTCATAAAAGACTATGATTCAGCCAGTTTTTGAAAGGGTCAGGCTGATGAACTAAATAGGGACATAAAGGTGACATCACCACTGCATCTTTTAAGTCTGTGCAGGTGGCGCTAATCTTTCCATTATGGCTTCTAACTTATCATGTCCAGGTTGTGGGGTCATGTTTTTACAATATTTTTCTTGACTTGCAGATATTATTTCATAAGTGGGATTCATAGTAATTATTGTGCTGTAGCAAGCCAGGGATTATTACCACTCTACTTAATATAAAGTTCTTATTGCCCTCTGTCTGGTTAGTGATCCAGTTCCAGAAACTTATCCTAGAACCATTTTCTAATAACATTTGATTCCAACTGTTTGAGTTTGGTTTTGCTGAGATGCAGACCCTGAAATAAGGGTTCAATTAATTTTGACAGTGCAGAAAAAATTAATATGGGAATGAAAACGTGATGCAATGTGGAGAAGATGTCCCTAAGCCAGCTACCTCTGGTGACTGAAGCTTAACCACACTTGGAAACCATGCAAACTATGTATTTTTAGGATTATATAATTGCTTGAGTACTAGTTTATTAATATCTGTTTGTCATTGTTTGAGGGCTACTATCAAGGGGTATTATTTGTTGGTACTTCTAGCTTTCCATCCTTGTAGGGTACAGCATGTTTTTAATGTTTTCAGAAAAAAATATCTTTTAAGCATTATGATTGATACAAAGACTCACAACTGGAAGTTGGCAGTCATTTACCACACAAGAAAATACTGAAGTGTGAAATTCTGCTACAAGTTCACTTTTAATGATTACTCTTGGTCAAAGGGTTTGTGCTGAATCTGTCCTGGAAAAGGCATAACATATGGTAACTTTCTACAGCCGAGTTATTTCTCTACTCCCACATTCTCCACACTGCACCAAGAGTGATCTTCTTAAGTCACAAATCTGATCAGGTCACCTCCTGTGTCAAACCCTTTGGTGGCTTGCTATGGTCCAAAGGATGAAGTCAAATCTCCCTAACCTGGCCTACACATCTGAACGATATGCTCCCGTTTGTTCCAGGGCCTTTGCCTATGCAGCTTCCTCTGATTACAATACATTTCCTTCTTATCTTTCACCTTTCATTTCAAGCATCACTTCTTCAGAGATGCTCATCTTGTCTGTTGGTGTTTTTATTTTACTGTAATTAAAACAATCTGATTTATTATGGAGGCTTATGGGACATTTGACAGATTCTATAGATAATAAAAAGAGTGATGTATTTTCAAGGTGTCTGAATAAAAAGAAAGCCACTTTCTCCTACATAATCTCAAAGTTCAGGTTTAAGAAGAAATGGAAAAACTTTTTATAATCTAACATATTAGTCTTCTTGGGCTGCCATAACAAAATACCAGAGTCACAGTGTGAGTGGGGCCTGGAAGAAAGCAGGGGCGTGGGCTGCACCCCACTGAGCCATTGAGGTGATGTCACCTGTCCCTTGGGCCTGGACCACACAGCATCTAAACAAAGAGGATTGTTCTTTTGTTTCTTGTGCTTGATAGGATGGGATTTGCCTTGTTAAGGATTTGCCTTTCTGGGTTTTGAAAGTATTTTGAATCCCCTCATTCTTTCCTTAGCCCTACTTCTCCCTTTTGGTATGTGAATATCTATCCTATGCCAGTGCAACCATTGTATTTTGGAAAAACCTAACTTGTTTGTTTTCATAGGTTCATAACTGGAGAGAAATTTTGCATCAAAATTAATCATATCTAGTGTTTCCCTGATATCTGATTTAGATGACATGTACATGAGGCTGGACTTTAGAGTAGGTGCTGGATTAAGCTAGACTTTTAGGGCTGTTGGGATGGAATGAAAGTATCTTTTGTGTGAGAAGGACATCAATCCGGGGTGAGCCAGGGAGAGATGCTATGAACTGAATTGTTGTGCCTCTAAAAATTTATGTATTGAAACCCTCATCCCCATTGTAATGATATTTGAGATGGGACCTTTGGGAGGTAATTAGGGTAATTATGTCACAGAGTGGAGCCCTCATGATAGTATTAGTGACTTTTAAGAAGAGACATGCATTTGCTTACTCTTTATCTACCATGTAAGGAAACATCAGGAAGAAGGTCACATGTAAACCATGAAGAAGGCTTTCACCAGAAGCTGACCATGTTGACACCCTGATCTGGGATTTCCCAACCTCTAGAACTGAGAAGTGAATTTCTTTTGTTTAAGCCACCATCTTTGTTATCCTTGTTATAACAGCCCAAAGTGACAAAGACAGGCACTAATCCCATCATGAGAGCCCCACCCTCATGGCCTCATCTGGGGCCTGATAAAAGTGGCAGAATACTGGTATCATGCTTATATAGTATTCCACAAGCCATTTCCTATGCTATCTTTTGGAATTGGAATTCTGAGGCTCCCACTGTCAATAGGGTCATCACTAGAGGGATTTTCTTGTTTGTTTCTTGCCCTGCTCCATCACAGAATGATGCTGGCTAGATGTGGACCTTCAATGGATTTCCAACAGTTTCCCCCTTAGCAGTAGCAGGACATTATAATGCAGTACTGACACTACTCAGAATCAGCACAGGCTTTATAGGTTAAGGTCAAAGTTTTCCCTAAGATTCTCCTCACTTCAAACACTAACTGCAAGTTCTTGGGTTTCTAAGTCCACTAATGTTTCTCTCATGTTTCTGATCAACTGGCTATAGATTTGCTACTTCCCACTAGCTTCTCAGGCTTAATAATTCACTAGACTGAGTCTCAGAACATAGGAAAGTGCTATACTTACAAATACAGTTTTATTGCAAAGGATACAAATCAGAACCCGTCAAATGAAGAAAGGCGTAGGATGAGGTCTGGCAGGGTCCCAAATGCAAAGCATCCATGCCTTTGGATTGTGTCACCCTTTGTCATAGCTCATCCCAACCAGGTGTCCACAGTTTTTATTGGGGTTTCACTGCATAGGTATAATTGATTGAATTGTTGGCCATGTCATTTAACTAAATCTTCAGTCTTTCTCCCTCCCAGGGATCAGGCTGATATTGAGTGGCTCAAAGTTCCAACCTTCCAATTACATGGTTGATCTTTCCTAAATGGCCAAACCCTTCCTTAAACTATGTAGGGACTAACCTTCAGTCATCTCATCAGCATGATCTCAGGGGCTCAGCATGAAGAACAAAGACACTTATCACTTGGAAAATTTCAAATACTTAGAAGTTGTGCCCCAGAAACTTGAGACAAATACCAGACAAATTCTTGATTATACAATGGATATACATAATATTATCTGTGTTCCTAGGAGTCAAATTATTGTCAATTCAACTCTCCACAACTTCTGATTGCATAAACTGTCCACAGTCCATGTAGAACCAAAGTATCTTTAGACTATTCCTGGAGTCACATAATTAATTACTCAAATATTTTGACTATGAAAGATACAAAACAGTGGTCTATTTTATCATGCTGAAGATAATATTTATTTTCTTTCTGCTATTTTCTTTTTTAGTTAATGGGTCATAGATATCTGTGGTCTAACATTTATTTGTTATTATTTTTACCTGATAACTGAAGTATAAAATGAAAATAGATTCTATCAGAAATAATTTAATTATATTTTATTTCTACATGGTCCTTAAAAAACTGTGAACCATATTGCACCATAAAATCTTAAATGCCACAAATAGGAGAAAAACAACTGCCTTATACATTTTCTTTTCAATGTGCTATTAAGCTCATTGCCAACAGAATGGATTGTTTCTTTTAAAAGTCACTGTATTTTGATTAGTGAGATTATCTAACTCATTAAAATAATCTAGTTCAGTTATTTAAGCATTTGAATTCTCAAATCCAGCATACTATCCAGCCCAATTCTTTGATAACAAAACTTACAAAGGTCAATAAAGGCAAGACACAACCATACTCTCAATTCTAGTTTTTCCTGTAAAGAAAACCTCCATTACATGGACAAAAAAGTCATAGCTACTGTGAGATCTTAAACAAACAAAAAGCAGTGTCTCTAAATCTTTATTAGTATATCAGTTGCCCCACTGAAATGTTAAACATGTCACTGAAGTCTTAGAGCTATGGCTCCCTTATTTTTGTTAATCATCATATTTGGATCGATCCCAGAGCTGACCAACTATTTTAAGCAGTGGTTCTTTCTGTTTTGAAATCTCCCCAATTACTCTGGGGTTAGGAAATGAAGATAAGTAAACTAAACTGAAAGGAGACTGATAATAGCTGGAATGAAACATTTTATTTGTTTTGTTAGAAATATAATTTTATAAATCTCCCCTCATCTGCTAAAAGAATGTGGGACCATTACATTCCCAGTGTTATCTTGTTAAAATATTCCCTTCATTTGATATTCTTCACCACACCAAATTATGCTACATAAAATCAGTCTTAACTTTTAAAGTATTAACATGGGATATTCTGTGACTAAATGTTTCCATCAAATGTATATGAATCTTGCTGGCACTCAAATCTCACACTTCAAGAAATGGATTTGCTCATACAATTTAACATAAGCAATTGACAGTTAAGTAGATTTCTATTGCCTCTTACCAGCCAGACTCCAGTTGGGGTCATGTAGGAAGAGCCTTAACCTTTAAAATTGTGGCTTTCTGCCATGCCATATTAAAACATCCACAGTGCGGGGGCTGAGCATGCACGATAATGAGAATTTAAAATTCCAAACGAAATATACTGAAGAAAATTGTTGCAGACCTAATTAGCCATATGCAGCCTAAACCACTCAGCTTTTAGGAGCAACATGAGCACACACAGTTACTGCAAAGAGAGAGATGGCAAGCTGGAGTGTGAGTGTTGCAAAGGTTTAAGTGGAATGACTTCATTAGCATCACCATCAGCACTCTAGTTTAGACCCTCATCGACATTGACCTATCATGGTCCAAATGGTCTTAAACATTTTCCCTGCCTCTCCTATCCTACAGTCAATTTCTCTAGTCTTCCTTCTGCTTGCCATCATATTTTTCAAACTGCTGACTTGGGGTGTATATTTTCTAACATTCAGATATAATCATATCACTTTTTATTTAAACTCTTTCAAAAGCACCATGATACCATGATATGTAGTATTCAGCTAGACCACCTTAAGAGGGCATACTCTTTATAGCCAGGCCTTTACTTCCTTGTTTGCCTTGATCTTAGACTATGATGCGATAACTTTCATTCATGGTATAGGATAATCCAAGAGTTGAATCACATCTATGTGCATCATTGGTATAACCAAGATGTTTAATCAAGACTCCAATCTTTTATATAGTGCTCAGTCTTCTTATAATGACATTCTGCTCTTGTTATAAGAAGTTGGAGTATGTGGGAGAGAATTAATTAAAACATTTTCCATCAGATTATTGTATCAAGAGTGAGTTTTTTATTTTTCTGTGTCGTTTGCTCCCAGTTTATTTTTTAGAGCACACCTTCTTTATTTACTTAATAAAATTATACATAGTAACAGTGATATTTAAAGAATTTTTTTGGTCAGTATTTACTGACAAGGTGAGCATCCGCTTGCATTATTTCATAATTTTTTTTTTATTTTTATTATGGGTACATAATAGTTGTATATATTTATGGAGCCACCTGCATTCTTATGTCTGCATTCTTATGGTACTAGTGTTATTTTAGCTTTTATATTTAGGTCAAAGGTCTATCTTCATTAACTGAATTTGTTATTGGTTCTAATTTTCTCTCAAAGTAAAATAATCTTTCCATATAACCAAATTAAGAAACCATGAAATTTCAGCAGTGAAAATGGACTTCAAAATCATCTAGCGACTGAAACTTTGGGCTCCTCCAGATTTAATAATTCTCCATATGTTATATTAATAGTTTATGAAAAGTTAAGTGGGTGCTTGGCAGAAATAGTGTTTTCATATGGGAGTGGATGGTGGCAGGGTAGGAAAAAAAGCATTAGACCAGGCGTGATAAATTTCCAAATTTATTTCAGCCCCATAATCCTAGACTAATATTCTCTTTATAAATATCAGAATATATAACTGGCATTTTATAGGTTTAACTACTTACTCAGGTCAGATGCCTTTTTGTTGGAAGGCTAATATTAAGTCCCACTTCTTAGGCAAATGTTATTTCCATCATATCTGATATCTTTCCTCAAAAACCAAACCAAACCAAGCAAAATCAATTTGTCACTATTCCTCATGCCATTCCAACTTTAATTTAAATCCACTAGGTGCACAGTTTTAACCAATTAAAAATGTAAGCCACATTCCAGGTCTAAAGTTTAAAATTAATTGTAACTAAAAGGAGTAACAAAATAATAATAAACACTGAAAAGTTAAGAATCCATGGGTGTTCAGGTGTATGCCACAATGTGGATGTTTGGGAAAATATTCCTGGAGATAGTCAATTTTGGCTTCATTTGAATGGTGAGGTATAGAGTGTGTGTGTGAGTGTGTGTGTGTGTGTGTGTGTGTGTGTGTGTGTGTGTGTGTTGATGAGGAAGGGATTAAAGTGCTTTAATGAGCAGAAAGGTCATTAAAGTTCTTAAAGCTAGTAGTAGAATTCTGGAACAATGAAAGTGTCTTAATAAATGTTCACCTTTGTTCTACCCATTTGTAAGCTGTGTTTTCTGGAATATGGATGTTCTTTGAATAGTAAATAGTCCAGTAGTAAATAATTTGGGGAACTATTAATATCATATCTTACATCATAGAAATTAAAGCCCTATACTACATTAAAGGTATTTGCAGTAATGCATAAAAGAGATTTAGGCAATGTCATTCAATCCAATGTCTTCCAAGGTTTGACCAGGACCTCTTTATAAATAAATAGTTAGGATTGTTTTGTTTATCCTAACTATTTGAATATTTTTCTATTCATCTTGCCCAGAGAATTCATTCCATTAGAATAACCTGCTCTGAGTCAAGTATTGACTGATGGACCAAGAATATGTCACCATTTGGTTTCTATAAGCCAGGAGTTTTTACTGTAGTAGAGAAAAAGATTCAAAAATAGTAATAACAGGCCTTCTTGAGAGAATGCTTTCAATCAGCTACACTAAAATAAAAAGAACAAGAAAATAAAAAGAAATAAGAGAGTCAATTCTAAAAACAAATTATTTTGAAAGTTTTCTCTGTAAATAAATTCATGTTTTTATAAGTCTAAGAATATTTCTATGTAATTTCAAAGCTAGAAATAAATGGAAAAGTTTAATTATCTGCATGATAAATATCCATTAGCAAAAATTTTTTAAATAGCTAAAAATTTGAATACAGAAGTTTTTAACTCTTCTAGTTTTCTAAGACCACTGTGTTCTACAGTATTTTCAAGGGCACTAAACTCAAAAGTCATTGTAGAACTATTCTTCATTATCAGACAATGATCTTGTGGTTTTAACTACCCTAAAAATGCATCATGGTTTAATAGCTTACACAGATGTGTTAAGTATTTTGATAATATCCATACTGGTAGGCATGATTAGACAGTTCTTGCAGGAGGTATGCTGGAAAATTACTTGTATAATTAGTCAGAAGGCAGCCCAGGCCTGAAGATTCCTCTGCTTATAGGTTAACCATTGCCTCATTATATCCTTTTTAATTTTAGTGAGTTCAAACTTCTCCTTTGATTGCTCAGGGGGGCTATTTTGGAGTACATTAACACAGAAATTATTGTTCCCTATCTTAATGAGGCTATGTGGTAGCATAGCCAACAACTGAAGGGCACATAATTTATCAAAAGTTAGGATGAGCTGAATAAAATCTAAGGGCTAAAATTGGTTAAATTATGTTTACTCATAGGACAATTGATAATCATAACTATGCTTCCATTTTAATGAGCATGTAAGTATTTGACTCTTGAAACCAATATAATAAAATATATTTCAGCAACTTCATAAATCAATGACTTATCTAATTTGATATTTATAATGGTTCTGTGAGTACAGAAGTCACATCTTACTGGCAACTTTGCCTAAAACCTGTTAAGTTTTACTTTCATCAATACCACATATATATATATAAAATATATATATTATATATATATTTCCTCAATACCATATATATATAGATATATATATAAAGAGGGCTAAAACTTGAATTCACATTAGATTTCCTTTAAAAAAATTAATAAGGTATTATATTGTAACAACATCTTCAGTCTTCGTTCAGTCTCATCCCTGAGACATCACTAAGAAACCAATGTGGGGTTATTAATGCTATCTTTTCTAGCAGCTCTGTGGTGGTTAATTGTATGGGCCAACTTGACTGGGAGATGTGATGCCTACACATTTGGCTGAACATTATACTGGGAATGCCTTTGGGGGTGTTTTTGGATGAGATTAACAGTTGAAACAGTATACTGAGTAAAGTAGATTGTCCTTCCCAGTGCGAATGGGCTTCACTGAACCCTCTGAGAGCCTGAATAGAATGATAGGTGGGGTCTGCGTGAATTTGCTTTCTCTGGCTGATTATTTTCAAGCTGGGACACTGGTCTTTTTCTGCACTCAGACTGGAACTTATCAGCCCATTTGTTCTCCTGGGTTTCAGGCCTTTGTACTTTAACTGGAACTTTATCACAGACCCTTCTTGGTCTCCAGCTTGCAGGCAAAAGATCATGGGACTTCTCAGCCTCTATAATCATTTCAACCAATTCTTTGTAATCAATCTTTCTTTGTTCCCATCTCTCTCTCTCTCTCTCTCTCTCTCTCTCTCTCTCTCTTTATATATGCATATATAATATATGTATTACCATACATAATGCCATATGGTATTATATATGGTAGATATGTACCATATATAAGGAATAGGTATTGTATCCATATGTATCCTATTGGTTGTGTTTCCTTGGAGAACTGTGATTAATACTTTGGTATAGCAAGATTTACAACAGCATCAAAACATTATGCATTGTTCTTTGAAAAACAAAGTATCGATTTTTGTAATTTAGAAATACTCCCAAGAGAAAGAAAATCATGCTTTTGTAAAGAAAAAAATGGTGCAAAAATAGTAATAAATGAATATTATTATGTAATTATATGCCGTTAAAGCCCAATATGCCATGAGTTTTGGAAGAGAATGAGAGAGACATAAATAGGTTCAAAGCTTGCAGTGTGCTTGGCTTGTTTATTCTTTCTTATGAACTATTTTTGTGATTATACTGCAACTAATATTCTAAGAAAGATGGTGAGACATTTCTTTATAACTGGAAAATGAATTCAAATTCAGTTTTAAAATTTGGATTAGCAACAAAGTTTAAAAAGTTGAAACATAACAGCATATTAAGAAACTGAAACATTTTGTTCTTTAATGGTGGGAAAAGAGTAAGAGTATGAGCTGAACATCAATGGGATGTCTGCCCTTGGTAGAACTTTAGGAGATTGGCAAAAATAGGCACATAACTAAGAGTGAAAGATTTAGCAACAAAATGGATGAGATTAAAGAATAGAGAAAATCTGTTTATTTTATGTAAAATACTTTTATTGTTAATAAAAACTTTGTATGTTAGATTATGAAGATACATAAAAGCTATATGAAAATTCAATGTGAATACAGGACAATTAGTATTTGATTTTTTTATAACAGAACAAGAGTCCTAGACAGATTTTATACAGGATCTGCAGAAAGCTAACTCTTACAGGGAATATTAAAGGCTCAGTTAGAATGTCAGCTAGACAATAGAGTGCAAAGAGTTACTGTATATCAGGGATGCACAGCTTTTGTGTTAGATGCTGTTTAGAATGCCTCAATATTTTCAAAGGCAATGTGGGAAAATGATTTTAAGTATGACACTTACTAAAATTCACTGAAAAAAACTAGAATAATAACTACAGCACAAAAAAGTAAAATTAAAACTGCCCGCGTTCAATGCATTTCACAGTTGAAAAAGTATCCCTTTAGAAACTTATTGCTTAATTTTGAAGCAATTGGGATTCCTTATGGAGATTAAATAAAAAATAAGATTACTTTTTTTCTGGCATTGCAAATTCACTCAGAAATTCTTGAAGTAGAGTTCAGTAGACATCAGTATTATAGCTATTCTTTTATATATTCTGAGTGGTGTGCCAGCATTTCTAAAAGAGTTGTTCATCATAAAATACACCATGTAGACTCTCCATTATGGTAAGTTAAATTGCATTATAACAATACTGACCAGCCCAAGAGAAAAGAATGGCACACTTTCATTTGTTGAGGAATATGGGTGTACATGGTAAAACTTTTCCATATGTTGGATTGCTAATATTTTCTACAAATCATTGAGAGTCTCATTAACTTTTTTCTGGTTCTTTTTGGATAGTTTCTATTACTATGTATTCAAGTTCAGTGATCTTGATTTCTCCAGTGAATAACCTGATGTTCATCCCATATAATGTATTTTTTATTCCAGATAATATATGTTTCATTACTAAAAGTTTTATTTAAATTTGTTTTTCATCTTTAATTTATCTCCTCATATTCATCTCTTTCATTTTAAATGTGAGTTTTCCATAGTTTTGTGTCATATTTTCTTACCTTTTTACATGCTAGTATTTTTTATTAGACGTAGAACATTATAAATTTTACAGTTTGGTGATAAATTTCCTGTAAATATTTTTAGCTTTATTCAGGGGCATATTTTATGTCCTCAGAATTAGGTAGTTCCTTTGAGGTTTGCTTTTAAGCTTTATTTAGATAGCCCTAATAGTGAACCTAGTAATTCCACTACTAAACCAATACTTTCCTAAGAACTCAAACCAATTCCCTTTGGAGTAGGAGGTTTTTTCACTCTAACTGGTAAGAATATTAAATATATTCTGTCCTTAAAAATCTCCATGGAATGCTCCTCCTACTCTTTTCTGGTGGTTCTTTCTCTGACTGTAGGTATTTTCCTCACACAAACTGATAAATTGTAAGCAAAAGTCTTAAAGGAATCCTGCTACATATTGCAGAACTCTCTCCTTATGTGGCTTCTTTCTTTGCAGCATTTTGTCACAAAAATTCCAGCTATTGTCCTCCCAGAACTCTGAACTCTTGTCTCCTTACCTCAGCAAGACTACTGATTTCTGTTTAGGTTCCTTATCTCTCATTGCATCTTAGAAATTCTTACCACATACTAATCGGGACAACCATTCATTTCACTTGCTTTCTTTCTCTTAGGTGTCATTGTGCTGAAATGCGCTGAAATTTACATATATGTATATTATTTTATATGCATTTGATGTGGGAGGATAAATTCTGTCCCTGCCATTTCATTATGGCCAGAAATGGAAGTTATGGTTCCTTAGATTTTGATGGTAAATTTACTTAACTTTTGCCGGCAAACATCTTACAAAGTGTTAAAGTTCATAGGCAGGTGAGGGAACAAAGCAGCTGATAGTCTAGGCCTGGGGCTATAGGCAGTCTAAAACAGATATATGAGTTGAATTTCTAGACCAAACCATGGTCTGGGTAGGATGAGATACCCAGCAAGCCCATGGGTAATGAGATAATTACTAGGAATGGAGCATAAGTAAAGACAAGCATTATTGTGTAAAACCCTGATAATCACATCTATTACTTGAGTAAATCTACATTTAGAGTTTTACTTAGTCTTATATTGACCATGGGTCTAAGATGTCTATTTGGATTTTCTAGATAAATGTTATATCTATGTAGATTCACCCCAAGGTTACTTTGTTTGAGTGTATGTCTTTGACTCTTACAAAATCATTAAATTTCAAATGTTTATTTTGCTCTTCCCGCAGACACCAAATACCTCAAGCTAGGCATATGATAATATCATTTATTTGGGAAAATAAATACTAGTGGGGAAAGGAAAGAAGATGCCAATATTTCTCTTTGGGACCTAAATTGGCACTGTATATTACATAAATAGCATTTATATTGACTACTTTCTAGAATAGCCAATTGCTTCATATATATTTGCAAGCATTCATTCAGCATAGATTTAATCATTGCCTGTGTGCCAGATAACTTTTGAGGTGGTAGAGATACAGCGAAGGAAAAAGAAGACCAAAAATCTCTGCTGTATGGAGTTTGAAGAAAATTGGACTATAATAAACAAATTAATAAAATATGGTATGTCAGAGACATCTACTTACAGCCATACGGAATAATTGGAAATGGACGTATCCTTTACATACAAATAATTTTCCACTAGCTGATTTCAGAATTAAGTACTAATCTAGAATAATCAAATAGTATGATACTGGTATATGGATGGTCATATAAGTCAGTGAAAGAGAATAGTGAATATAGAAATAAACTCATCCTTAATTGATCTAATTAATTTCAGCAAAGGCATCCATATAATTTAATTTAGAAATGATTGTCTTATTAACAAATAGTCCTGAAGTAAGTGAATATCCATATGTAAATAAAAATAAAAATGTATAAATAAAAATATTTAAAAATTATAAAATGTCTAGAAAAATCTCAGGAGAAAAATTTTGTGATCTTTGGGTAGGTCAATATTTTATAAATGGGACCTAAAAGGCATAAGTCATAAAAGTAAAAAAATAAAATTAAGATAGATTTTATCAATATTTTTAAAACTTCTGCTCATTGATAGACACTATTATGAAAATAAGAATGTAAGACACAAAGTTGAAGAAAATAGTTGCAATATGTATGTGAGTATTATTCAGATTTTTTAAAAAACTCCAACTTCTCGATGACAAGCAAACAAGAAAAAATTATTAACACGTAGTGAGTAAAATATTTGGATAGGTAGCTCACAAAACAAGATAAAGAATTATATTTGACTTGTGAAAGATGTCCAATATTTTTAGCCATTAGACATATGCATATCAAAACCATGAAGAGACATCATACACATCTACTAGAATGGATAAATTTAAAAGCCTAGTAGAAACAATTGTTGATGAGGATGTGGAGTAACTGGGACATTCACATATTGCAACAGAGAATTAAATAGTACAACCACTTTGGAAAACAGGTTGCTCTTTTATAAAAAGTTAATCTTCCATAAAACAAAGAAATTCCATACCTAGTTATCAAAAGCAGAGAGAACATGATTACAAAAAGACTTGCACCTAGATGGCTGTGGCAGCTTCATTCATTATATCCCCAAATTCAACATAATACAAATGTCTTTCAAGAGTTGAAAACAACAATTATGGTATATCCATATATTGAAATACTACTTAGCATTAAAAAACAACCAATATTATATGGAACACAGATGTTCCCCCTCTATTCAGCTTCCCCACCATGGGGGAGGCCTGATCAACCCCTAGTCACAGTGGGGAGCATCTGTTCTCTCCCTAGCATAGTGGGGGTAATGCAAATGTTACTGCTGGATGGCTAGGTCCTGAGTGGACCTGGCTCTGTGCAACACAGCAATCAAGATGTTGTCAGTTGCAGAAGGCTGGTATTGACAGGCCCCAGATCTCTGCTGCACCTGTTCTCTGATGCAATGTCTCTGCATAGACTCTGAGCAGCTCCCTGATCAACCCAGAGGTCTGCAGTGGAAGGAGACCCCTCATAGATCAAGCTGCCTATAACTTTTGTTTCTCTCCTAATAAACATTAGACCCTCAGGTTGCCTCCATCCTACTGTCTTCACTTCTTCCCAGCAGTGTAAATTGTATTGGGTCCTCTGGCTTAATCTCCAAGATGGTGGGTGGTACTTGTGAGTAAGAGTCAGCTGCTCCCTGTTTGGTTGAGTTGATTGATGATATAATGAGCTATGGAGTTTTCTCCCTTTTGTGGTTGATGCTGGCATGAAAGAGAGGACTACTGATACATACTTTTGTGCCGATGGTAAGCTGCAGTCCCTCAGGTGGAGCACTTGAATGCCCCAAGTTTTGAGAGGGGCCCTGTAGCTACCACTGGGTTGTTTGTTCTCCACCACAGCAGAGGTGGGTGGAGGAGCAAGGCAAACGTGGTTAGGTTGAGTGAGCCTGGAAAACTTTGCAAAGGCTTGGCAGGGCTCAGAGGTTGATTTCCCAGCCATTAGGGGGAGCCTCAGGGAGGAAAGTCAGGGCAGGCTCTCCAGACCAGGAGGGCTGTTCGTTGGGGAGGGGCGTACACACTTGGTTGCTATGGCACAGGGATGGGATCTTCCCTGCCAGAGGACCAGCCCTAATCCAAAGACACTGTTGTCCTGCAGGAGGTGGGGGATTTAGGTGTTCTTTCAGATCACGGCATCTTGGACCCCCATAGTATTCTCCCATCGGTTCTGTCCATGTTGGGCTCCCTCCCCACTGTGTCCCCCAGCAACCCACTGGAGTTCGGGAGGCACAAGATTCCACCTCCATGTCTGACCCACTGGTGTGCATCTCCAGGAAATGCTGGTGGCCAGGAAGGTCCCAGATTGGCCACCTAGGGTCCACTGCAGGTCTTAAAGGGAAGAGGCACAGGCCTTACTCTCTGCGGAGACCTCAGCCTGTAGCATGTGCCTGCTGGGGAGAGGTGGCCACTAGCCAAATTCTTGGCTCAAACTGCTTTCCTGGTTAAAGTGAATAGGGGAGGGGCTGCAGTTCCCAGTTAGCCTCAGCACCTGAATGTGCGATGCTTGGTTGCTATGGCTCCTGGGGCTGGGCTCTTCCTCACTCGAAGACCTGCCCTAATCCAAAGGGCATTTTTCCTGCAGTGGGGATGGGTGGTCTCCCAGATCTCCACGTCTCAGAACTCCAGAACACCACAGTATTCTTTTCTCAGGTCTGTCCATGAGGGCCCCCCTGCCATCCTAGTCCAGCTCCCAGACCTCCCCACTGTGTCTCCTAGCAACCTGCTTGAGTTTGGGTGGCATGGGTCTGGCCTGCTTGTCTGACATGCTGGCATGCATCTCTGTGAAACACTGGCTGGCAGGGCGCTCCCAGATCGGGTCTCCTGGGTCCCCTGCATGTCCTCAGGGGAAAGACATGGGCCCCATTCTCTGTGGAAACCTCAGCCAGTAGCAAGCGCCCATTGGAGAGAGCTGGCTGCTTTCGAAATTATCGGCTCTACTTTCCCTGTTGCTGTCGATGGGGGAGAAGCAGGGAACAAAAAGCATCTGAATGGAAGAAAGCCAGCTCTCTGGCCCCTTGGGTCACTCTCCTTGGAGAGGGACCTCACACAGAATGTCCAAGCTCTGGGATCATGCAAGTTGTCCCCACTATTCCATGTTTGCCATAGTACTTGGGCTCATCAGGGTGGAAAAGCCTCCAAGAATCTTGCTACCCCATAGGTCATCAAAGGCTCATGTGTGAGAGAGAGAGGGATCCCCCCTTACACCTTCACAGGGCTCCAAGCCTCTCTGGGTTTAATCCTCGCCAATATCTTTTTTCCTTTAGCTTCTTCCTTCTCTGCTTCACAACTTTCCTCCCTGAGGTCCCTGGCAAGATCTGGCACCTCTCTCTATGATCTACACCTGAGCTGCTTTTCTTCTTGTTTCTCCTTTATCTGAAGCCCTACCTTCCCTTTGGGACAGTCCAGCAAGGGATATCTCTAGTCTGCCATCTTGCCCCACCTATTCTATAGCTTTCTGATAATGGTATATAGAGAGAAAAATAAAGAATACTGTAATGGTTGTGTGCAAATAATTTTTATTTCGGGTTTAGAATTTAAAAGGCAAAATATGCTAAAGAAGATGGCGGACGAGAAAAGCCGCCAGTCAGCGTGTCCCTGCAAAAAAGACAAATTTTAGAAGAAAGAGAAAAAAATAAACTAGCAGAGAAACATAGATCAGGTGAGGGTCTGAAGGAAGGATGCCTGAAACTACAGGAAACTCCATGGGAAGATGTTGTGGAGAAGAACTGGAAGGAGAAAGGTCCCGAGAGGCTTGGAGACCAGCGACAAGGGTAGGTGGAGCAGTTAACTTCCCTCTCCCTTGAATCTCGGACCGTTGGTGGGCTCCTGAGCGGTTGGAGAGACCTGCTGACACCAGGCCAGAGATGGCTGCTGCCAGTGAGCAGTGGCCTCTTGCGGACACGGCGCTGGGTTCCCAGCTCCCTTGGGGCGCCTCCCTGAGTGCAGACCCGAGCCTATCAGCAGACACCATATTGCTCCATTCTCTCCTTCCCCCTCCCTACCTGAGGGTGCCCAGAGAGACAATTTAACCGTCACATGGAGGCATCTCAAAGGAATGGGACCTTTCCTTTTGGGGCCCTTCAGCAGACTGAGGGGTACTCAGACTGTGAGCTCCCTACCTGCCAGGCCTCCCAGGTGCTACTTGCCTGGGGACTCCAAGAGAACAGGGAAAATACCAAGGTGGAGTGAAATAGATCCAGCTTGGGCACCCTGTAGGTGTTTCAAGACCAGCACCTCTCCCCCTGGCGGGGTCAGGGATTGATCTCCAGGGCCCAGGGGACAGGCTTGCAGACCAGAACCCGTACACCCAGGTCACGATCGTACTGCCCTGGGGCACAGAGGAGAGATCTGTGAAAGAGCCTACTGAGGAATGTGTGCCTTCAGGGGCAGATCAGCATGCCTGACTGGCAGCCCTCCTCCCAAAAATGAGCTGTGCATCCAGCTCAGGATGCAATCCTGGGTAGGGAACCTCCTGGCCCACATCACAGCCAGGGGACAACCATCGGCCTGTGGTCCCACTTGCTGGCAGAGGCCTGGGAGAGGCCACGGAGAGGGGGAGAGTGGAGGGGAGTGAGACCTGCTCCAGAATGTGGGTCTTGGACAACCCCACCCCCCCAAGCCCAGACTTTCATCTGAGTAGAGCCATTTCAGCCCCTCCCAGGAGCTTTGCACAGAAACAAAGAGCAGACCTTTGACCCCTGCTAACAGCAGTTGTGGAGCCTGAGGGCAGGCTTACCCAACCCAGCCCCACCCAGACTCACTCCCAGTCCTGCCCCCACTGAGGTGGAGAACAAGGACACACCTGGAAATCCCAGGGCCCCACCTATCACCCAAGGCACAAGAGGGCCTCTCTAGAGGAACAAGAGCTAGCTATAGGACCCAAAAACAGCACGCTCCTCCTTGCAAGTGCCACCTACTGGCAGGGAGGTCATCCTGCACACACTTTTACTGTATCTACTGATTCATCTTAAAAGGGCGTGGTCGAATCTCACCCACAAACACCACCTACTGGCTCAGAGACTGAACAGGGCGTGTCATTATCCAAATGAAAACCTAAAGGAAAGAAGGAACAACTGATCCAGATGGGAAGGAACCAGCGAAAGAACTCTGGAAGTATGATGACTCAAACGGAAAGCACATCCCCAAAGAGGAACAACAGCTCCCCAGCAAAGGACATTAACCAAACTCAGAACACTAAAATGACAGAAGAAGAATTTCAAGCATGGATTGTAAGAAAACTGAATGATATGCAAGAAAAAATAGATAACCAACACAAAGAAACCACAAAAAAAATTCAGGACTTGGAAGAAAAATTCACTAAAGAAATTGAAATATTAAAGAAAAATCAAACCAATCTCCTGGAAATGAAGGACTTATTCAAGGAACTACAAAACACAGTGGAAAGCCTCAAGAACAGGGTAGATCGAACAGAAGAAAGAATCTCAGAGATTGAAGATGACTCCTTTCAATTAAATAAATCAGTCACAGAGATCGAGCAGAAAATTAAGAGAAAAGAAATAAGCCTACAAGAAATGTGGGATTATGTGAAAAAACCAAACCTGAGGTTGACAGGGGATCCAGAAGGTGAAGAAGAAAACACTCAAGGGCTGGATAAGCTATTTGAAGAATTAATAGAAGAGAATTTCCCAGGCCTTGCTAAAAATCTAGATATACAGGTACAAGAAGCTCAAGAGACCCCAGGGAGACTCAATGCAAATAGGAAGACACCACATCATGCAGTCATCAGATTGACCAAAATATCCACTACAGAGGCCCTTCTACGAGCTGTAAGGTGAAAGAAACAAGTAACATACAAAGGAAAGCCCACAAGAATAACTCCAGATTTCTCAACTGAAACCCTACAAGCAAGAAGAGACTGGGGCCCCATTCTCACTCTTCTGAAACAGAATAATGACCAGTCTAGAATCTTGTACCCTGCTAAACTAAGTTTCATGTATGAAGGAGAAATAAAGACGTTCTCAGATAAGCAAAGACTGAGGGAATTCATCAGGAAAAGACCAGCTCTCCAAGAAGTACTCAGAACAGAATTACACAAGGATCAGCACAATAAACACTCTCGAATGTGAAACCACTCAAAAGTTAAAGATCAAAGGCTAGATTCCACAATGGCTCAAGAGAGAAAACAAAGCAACAAAATGCAACCCAACAGAATGAACAGTAATTCACCCCACTTATCAGTTCTCTCAATAAATGTGAATGGTTTGAACTCCCCTCTCAAGAGACATAGGCTGGCCAAATGGATAAAAAAAAAAAAAACATGCCAAGCATCTGCTGCCTCCAGGAAACACATCTAACCTGCAAGGATGCATTTAGACTCAAAGTAAAGGGGTGTAAATCAATATTTCAAGCAAATGGAAGCCAATAGAAGGCTGGTGTGGCAGTTTTGATCTCAGATAACTTGGTTTGTAAATCAACAAAAGTAATGAAAGACAAAGGGGGTCACTATATAATGGTGAAGGGTACAGTTCAACAAGAAGACATAACAGTTCTAAATATGTACGCACCCAACTTAGATACACCCAGATTCATAAAGCAAGCTCTACTTGATCTAAACAAATTGAGAGACAGCAACGCCATAATAGTCAGAGACTTCAACACCCCACTGACAGCACAGGACAGATCCTCCAAACACAAAATTAACAAATAAATAATGGACTTAAGCAGAACTCTAGAACAAATGGGCTTGACTGACATTTACAGGACATTCTACCCAAAAACCACTGAATACACATTCTTCTCATCAGTTCATGGGACATTCTCTAAGATTGACCATATTCTAGGACACAAAGCATGCTTCAAAAAATTTAAAAAAATAGAAATCATACCATGCATCTTCTCAGATCACAGTGGAATAAAAACAGAAATCAACCCCAACAGAAACTCTCATCTCTACACAAAGTCGTGAAAATTAAACAACTTTCTGCTGAACAATGCCTTCATAAATGAAGAAGTAAAGATGGAAATCAAAAGATTCTTTGAGCTAAATGACAAAGGTGAGACAAGTTATCAACATCTGTGGGACACAGCCAAAGCATTCCTGAGAGGAAAGTTTATTTCCATAAATGCGTATATCCAAAAGTCAAAAGATCACAAATAGACAACCTAATGAATCAACTCAAAGAACTGGAAAAAGAAGAACAGACCAACCCCAAACCCAGCAAAAGAAGGGAAATAAATAAGATCAAATCAGAACTAAATGAAATTGACAACAGGGGAACTATGTGGAAGATTAATAAAGCAAAAAGTTGGTTCTTTGAAAAAATAAACAAAATTGACTCACCTTTGGCTAAACTAACGAAAAACAGAAAAGGAAAATCCCTGATAACAACCATCAGGAACAAAAAAGGAGAAGTTACAACTGATGCCGTGGATATTCAAGATATAATTTCTTAATATTACAAAAACCTTTATGCACACAAACTGGAAAGTGTGGAGGAAATGGACCAATTTTTAGAAACACACAGCCTGCTTAGGCTCAACCAGGAAGAAATAGAATTCCTGAACAGACCAATATCAAGGACCAAAATTGAAACAGCAATAAAAAACATTCCAAAAAAGAAAAGTCCTGGACCAGATGGTTTCACACGCGAATTTCACCACACCTACAAAGAAGAACTGGTGCCTATTCTGCAGAATTTATTCCACAGCATCGAGAAGGATGGATTCCTCCCCAGCACATTTTATGAAGCCAACATAACCCTGATACCAAAACCAGGAAAGGACAGAAAAAGGAAAACTACAGACCAATATCCCTTATGAATATAGATGCAAAAATTCAATATACACCAACAGCAGTCATACCAAGAACCAAATCAAAGACTCAACTCCCTTCACAATAGCAACAAAGAAAATAAAGTATCTAGGAATATATTTAACTAAGGAGGTAAAAGACCTCTACAGGGATAACTATGAAACATTGAGGAAGGAAATAGCAGAGGACGTAAACAGGTGGAAAAGCATACCATGCTCGTGAGTCAGCAGAATCAACATCATTAAGATGTCTATACCACCCAAAGTGATCTACAGATTCAACGCAATCCCCATTAAAATACCAACATCATTCTTCACAGATGTAGAATAATTAATTCTACTCTTTGTATGGAACCACAGAAGACCCTGCATAGCAAAAACAATTCTAGGCAATAAAAACAAAATGGGAGGTATCAACTTACCAGACTTCAAACTTTATTATATGGCTGTAGTAATCAAAACAGCTTGGTACTGGCACAAAAATAGAGCCATTGACCAGTGGAACAGAACTGAGAACCCAGATATAAAACCATCCTCATATAGCCACCTAATCTTTGACAAAGCAGACAAAAACATACACTGGGGAAAAGAATTCTTATTCAATAAATGGTGCTGGGAAAACAGGATAGCCACATATAGAAGACTGAACCAGAATCCACACCTTTCACCTCTCACAAAAATCAACTCACGCTGGGTAACAGACTTAAACCTGAGGAGTGAAACTATTAGAATTCTAGAGGAAGATGTTGGAAATACTCTTCTAGACATTAGCCTAGGCAAAGAATTTATGAAGAAGACCCCAAAGGCAATCACAGCAACAACCAAAATAAATAAATGGGACCTGATCAAATT
>RJWJ010011746.1:0-43598 GCA_004363605.1 Indri indri | reverse complement strand
GATATAATCTTATATATAGGAAATCATTAAAAAACCTAATAAGAATATGTTAAAGCCAATAAAAAATTTTCCATGGTTTCAGTATACAAAATTACCAAACAAAGATCAATCGATTATATTTCTATGCACTGCCAATGAACATTCTGAAAAAAAAAATTAGGAATCAATTTATTTTACAATAGCATCAAAAAGAATAAAACAGACATACATTTGACAGTAGTATAAGACTTATATATTAAAAATACCTTTTTAAAAAGGTATTTTTAAAACTAATTGGAAGCTAAATAAATAAGGAGATAGTCCTATGCTTATGCATCAGATAATGTAATATTCTCAAGATGGCAATACTTAATTGATCTACAGAGTCAGTGCAATCTCTATCAAAATCTCAGCTGTATTTTTGCGGAAATTGACACACTGGTCCTAAAATACATATGGCAATGTAAGGGACCCTGAGTATCCAAAAGAATCTTGAAAAAGAAAGTAGAAGGATTCACACTTATCCATTTCAGAAGTTATTACAAGGCTTGATTACAAGATCAAGACTGGGGTCCGACATAGACAAAGACATATGAAGCAACTGAGGAGAACTGAGATCCCTGAAATAAACTCTTACACTTACAATCAATTAATTTTTGACAAAAGTGCCAAGATAATAAAATCAGGAAAGAGTAATCATCAACAAATGGTGTTGGGACACCTGGATATCCATTATGTAACAGAACGGAGTTGGATCCCTTCCTCACACCATGCACAAAAATTAACTCAAAATAGGCCAAATGTGGTGGCTCATGCCTTTAAACCCAGCAGTTTGGGAGACTGAGGCTAGGATATTTCTTGAGGCCAGAAGCTCAAGAACACCCTGGGCAACATAGTGAGACCCCATGTCTACCAAAAATTAAGAAATTAGCCAGGTGTGGTGGTCCATGCTTGTAGCCCCAGCTGCTTAAGAGACTAAGGCAGTAGGATTGCTTCAGCCAAGGAGTTCATGGCTAAGTGAGCTATGATCACATCACTGTACTCTAGCCTGGGTAACAGTGAGACCCTGTCTCAAAAAAAATAATTAATTCAAAATGGATCATAGATCTAAATGTAAGAGCTAAAACTATACATTTCTTAAAAGGAAACTTAGGAGTAAATGCTTGTAAACCCAGGCTATGCAATGTTGTTTTTAGTTACGATACCAAAAACCAAGCAAAAAAAGAAAAAACATGAGAAAGTAAACCATCAAAATATAAAATTTTTAATTTTTATAGATATATAATAGTCATACATATTTATGGGATACATGTGACATTTTGATACAAGCATACAATGTAGAATGATCAAATCAGTGTTATTGGCATATCCATCACCTCAAGCATTTATTCTTTTGTGTTAGGAACATACCAATATTACTCTTTTAGTTATTTTGAAGTGTAGAATAAATTATTGCTAACTATAATTGCCCTACTGTGCTACCAAACAATAAATCTTATTACTTATATCTAACTGTATTTTTCTATCCAATAACCAACCCCTCTTTATACCCCCTCCCCACTACCTTTCCCAGTTTGGTAATCATCATTCTACTCTCTGTCTCAATTAGTTCAATTTTTTTTAGCTCCCACGTATGAATGAGAACATGCTCTATTTGTCTTTTTGTGCCTAACTTATTTAATTTAACATAATGTCCTCCAGTTCCATCTATGTTGTTGCAAATGATAGAATTTTATTCTTTTTGTGACTGAAAAATACTCCATTGTGTATACGTGCCACATTTTCTTTATCAATTCATCCACTGATGGACACAGGTTGGTTCCATATCTTGGCTATTGTGAACAGTGCTGCAATAAACATGGGAGTGCAAACATGTCTTCAATGTACTGATTTCCTTTCTTTTTGATATACACCCAACAATGAGGTTGGTGGATCATATGGTAGTTCTATTTTTAGTTTTTTAAGGAAATTCCATACTGTTTTCCATAGTGACTATACTAATTTACATTTCCTCCAATGGTGTATGAGAGTTCCACTTTCTCCACATTCTTGCCAGCACCCATTATTGCCTGTCTTTTTCATAAAAGCCATTTTAACCAGGTGAGATGCAATCTTGTTATAGTTTTGATTTGTGTTTCTCTGATGGATAGTGATGTTGAGCATTTTTTCATGTACCTGTTGACTATTGTATTTCTTCTTTTGAGAAATGTCTATTCATCTCTTTTGCCCATTTTTAAATTGGTTTATTATTATTGTCATTGCTACTGAGTTGTTTGAACTCTTAATATATTCTGGTTATTAACCCATGTCAGGTTGTTAGTTTGCAAATAATTCCTCCCATTCTGTGGGTTGTCTCTTCACTTTGTTGACTGTTTCCTTTGCTGCACAGAAGCTTTTTAGATTGATGTGTCCATTTTTGTCCATTTTTGCTTTGGTTGTCTGTGCTTTTGAGGTCTTACTCAAGAAATCTTTGCCCAGATCAATGTCCTGGAGTGTTTCTCCAATGTTTCTTTCTAGTAGTTTCACAGTTTCAGGTCTTAGATTTAAGTCTTTAATCAATTTTTATTTTATTTTTGTTTATGGCAAGAGATAGGGATCTAGTTTCATTCTTCTGCATATGAATATCCAGTTTCCCCAGCACCATTTATTGAATGGGCTGTCCTTTCTCCAATGCATGTTCTTGGCACCTTTGTTGAAAACTAGTAGACTAAATATGTGTATTTATTTCTGGGTTCCCTATTCTATTCCCTTAGTCTATGTGTCTGTTTTTTGTTTGTTTGTTTGTTTACTGGGTTATATATTAGATGTTTAACTTGTTTTTTATTTCAGGATATTATGGGGGTACAAACATTTTGGTTACATGTTATGACTTTGCCTCACCCAAGTCAGGATTGGAGGCATGCCCTTCCCCCATACAATCCTCACTGTGTCCATTAGTTGTGAGTTTACCCACCTGTATCCTCCCAACCCCCAGTGAATATTAGTATCATGTGAGCACCTTAGTGTTGATCAGTTAGTGCCAGTTTGATGGCGAGTACATGTGGTGCTTATTCTTCCATTCTTGTGATACCTCACTTTGGAGGATGGGCTCAATCTCTATCCACCTCTATAAGAGGTGCTAGTTTTTATACCAGTACCATGCTGTATTGGTTACTATAGCTTTGTAGTATAATTTGAAGTCAGGTAATGTGATGCCTTTGGCTTTGTTCTTTTTGTTTAGGATTGTTTTGGCTATTCTGGGCTGGAAAAAGGCATTGAAGAGGATAGGTAGGACAGATTTGCAGTCCCAAGTAAATATTAGGATTATTTTTCTATTACTGTGAAGAATGTTGAGAAACACTGATGCATTTTTCATTTGTCAATTGAATTTTTCAGCTCCAGAATTTCTCCCTGATTTTTAAAATCATTTCAATCTCAAACTCTCTGATAGAATTCTGAATTTTGTCTCTGTGTTATCTTGACATTCACTAGCTTCCTTAAGACAGCTATTTTGAAACCACTTTGTGAGAGGTCACACATCTCTGTCACTCTAGGATTGGATATTTGTGCCCTATTAAGTATGTTTTGTGATGTCACGTTTTCCTGGATATTCTTGATGCTTATGGATGTCCATCAATGTCTGGACATTGAATAGTCATGTATTTATTCCAGTCTTCACAGTTTAGCTGATTTGTACTCATCGTTCTGGAGAGGGCTTTGTAAGAATTCAAAGGGGATTGAGTGTTATTACCTAAGCATATGTTTACTGCAGCCATTTCAGCACTAGGGGCACCCTAAGCCCAGAAACACAGTGACTCTTGCAGACTCCTAAATACACAGCCTTTGTGGACTTGGGGGAAGACAAGGGAGAATTCTCTGGGTTATCAGGCAAAGGCTCTCACTCTCATCCCTCTCTTTTCCCCAATCAGAAGGAGTCTGTCTCCATGCTGGGCTGCCTAGAGTTGGGAAAGGGGTGATGTGGGCACTTCCCTGACTACCGCAGCTGGCACTGGCTGCATCACAGCCTTTCAGACCAGCACAGTCCTGGGGCTTACCCAAGTCCTATGGCCACTGCTGCTTGGCTGCTGCCAATGTTTATTCAAGGCCCAACATCACTTTTGTCATCAAGTGGTGAATCCTGTTGAAACCAAATCCATCTTACCAGGGGAGTAGAGTCCCTTCTTGCACACCATGGATCTGGAAACATCAACAGGAATTGGGGGCTTCAGGGATCTGCCCGGTGCTTTATTTTACTGTGGTTGAGCTGTTACCCACGTTGCAAGACAAAGTCCTCTGCTCTCTTCCATCTCCTTCCCCCAAATGGAAGGAGTCCCTCCCCTTGCTATACTGCCTGGAGTTGGGTGAGGTGTGGTGCAAGCACTCCCATGGTCACCACAGCTGGTGTTGCACTGCATTACACACTAAGCCCACTGCCTCTGAGACCAGTGAAGTACCAGGGCTTGTTTAAGGACTGCAGTTGCTGTTGCTTGGCTGCTACTCAAATTTATTTGGTGCTCCAGGCCACATTAGTCAGCCAGAGGTGAACCCAGCCAGGACTCAATTCCTTCCACTGGGGCAGAGGATTCCCCTTTTGCTCAGGGGTGGTCTAAACTTTCTTGCTGTGAGTACCAGTGGAATTCTGCCTGATGCCGTGTTCTCTTGTGACAAGGTGGCACTGAATTGTAATGCAAAGTCCCACACTCATTTTTCTCTCCCTCCCCCAAATACATAGATTCTCTTACCATGCTGAAGGATGTTGTAGGCAATGCAAATCTGTCCTACCTATCCTCTCCAATGCCTTTTTCCTTGTTATTATGTTAAAACCAGGTACTGTGACTGCCCCCCTGATGTTTTGTTTTTACAAATGTGTCTTCTTGCATGAATAGTTGTTAAATTTGGTGTTCCTGCAGGGGGAAGATCACTGGAGGGTTCTATTCAGACATCTTATTGCAGTTTCCCTGTCCCAAACATACAAGTTTTGTGCTGCAAATTATATCATCAAAAAAGTGAAAAGACAACCTACTACATAGTGGGAGAAAATATTTGCAAATCACATATCTGCAAAAGAACTTGTATCAAGAATATACAAAACACTCTTAATAATTAATAATAAAAAGATAATACAATTTTTAAAAATGGGAAAAGGATAGGAATAGACATTTCTCAAAAAAAGTTATACAGATGCAGGTGGCTGGGACTGTAGGCCCCAGCCACCATGCCTTGCTTGGATGCCAAAAAAAAAAGTTATACAAATGGAAAATAAGCGCATGAGAAGATGCTTAACATCATCGGTCATTAGGTAAATGCAAATGAAAAATGGGATGCCACTTCACACCTACTAGCATGGTTATAATAAAAAAGATGGACAAAAACAAGCATTGGCAAGAATGTAGAAAAACTGGAACACTCATATATTGACAGTGGAAATATAAAATGATGCAGTTGCTCTGGAAAACCATTTGGAAGTTCCTCAAAAAGTTAAACATAGAGTTAGCATATGACCCAGAAATTCTACTTCTAGATATGTACCCAAGAGAGATGAAAACATATATTCACACACAAAAAATTTATACATATGTTTATAGAAACATTATCATAGTCAAAAAGCAGAAACAAATATCCATCATCTGATGAATGGATTAATGAAGTGCGATATATTTATACAATGGAATATTATTTAGCAATAAAAAAGAATGAAATTGTGATACGTACTACAACATGGATGGACCTTGAATATATTATGCTAACTGAAAGAAGTTGGTCACAAAGGATCGCATATTATAGGTTTCCTTTTATATGAAGTAGCTGGAATAGACAAGACTATAAACTCAGAAGGTAGATTAATAGGGCTAGGAGAAGGAATATCGGGGATTGAGTACTAATGGTGCTTTTTGATCACAGTGACAAATGTTTTAAAGTTAGTTTTTAGTGATGGCTGCAGAGCTCTGTGGATATATAAAAAAATCATTGAATATTATACTTTAAGTAAGATAAATGTATGATATGTAAATTATATCTCAACAAAGGTCTTAAATTACAACCTTAGAAAAATACCGTTATCCATTATATTTGACTGATGAGAAAAGCAAGGCCACATAAACCACAGTTGGTTGAGTTAAGATTCCAACCAGATTCTAGCTGACTACAAAGTCCGTGTTTTGCCGCCATACTACCTCTGTGAGGAGTGGATCATGCACAGCTACCATTGCTCATGTTTAATGGAAACAAGGAAGAACAGCAGGATCCAGAATGGTTAGCGCAAGTGCTGGCTTCTCTTGTGAGGGTTTCAGCAGGCACAGTAATTTCTCTGAGATTACTCAGAGGAATGCAACAATAGTGTGTGTCCTTGAACACAATGAATCCTGAGCACTTTGACAGGAAGCAATGGAATGAAAGAAAAACGCTCAGAAATGGGATAATAATTCCTCAGTTGAATATCAGGATTTGTAGTATTCTTCATAAGGAGGTTGTAAGGGTGATGAGCCTGCATTATACACCCAGCTGAGAAATAAAAAACTGGGAATTCAAAGAGGTTAACCAGCTCATCTAAAGTCACAAAGTTAGCAAGTGGATGGGCATCACACAGCAAAGACTATGATTTTTTTTTTTTGGTTTTCCCACTTTCTCCCTGCAATAATGGTGTAGAAAAGCACTTCTTTTTATTGTGGCAAGATATACTCATACTGGATGGACCATTAACGACTTAAATGAACAACAAAATCCCTGTCAGAAGTTTTGTATCAGGTAGGTCGTTTATTGATATAAGACAAATGCATTAGAAGTTTTATTTCTTTATAGATAAACATCCTGCAAATCTTACAAGTGACCATTTAATATGTGAATAGATTTAAGATATTGTTAAGATAGAAAACACAGCTGGAATGTTCCATGACACAGATGTTGCAACAACACTCTTAATTAGCAGTGTTCCACATCATAGTCTTATTGTTCCCTATTTCTGATCATGTGGGTTTAAAAATAGATCGTTATTAAGTCTGTAAAGACTGACCTTTCAAGTATTAATGTCTCAGATGTTCTTGGCACGTACTGTTCTGGTGAGATAGACGGGAGCTGAGTGTTCAGGAAGATCAGCCCGTAGACCATTCTGGGTTGCCCTCAGTGAGGGACATAGAAAAGGTGTTAGGAGTTTGCAGAGAGAATCCACAATCTCAGAGAAATTAGTATGCTTGTGTAAGCATCCCTCACAAGAGAAACCAGCATTTACAGAGGGTATTTTAACTTATGTCTCATATGAGCCTGGAAAATTTGGAGATGAATATTATTACCCCTATTTTAAAAACAAGGAAACTCAAGGCCAATGAGACTATGAAGTTTGGCCAAAATGACAGAGATGTAAGTGGCGGAGTTGGCGTTTGAACTCAAATCTGTCTAAATCTGAAAACACTGCCTGTAATGACTCCAACTCAAGGCTTCCACATTGTCCTGGGTGCTGTGCCCTCAGCCGTGTCCTGGGTACTAAATGCTCTTAGCAGCTTCATCAGTTGAGATGGAAAAACCTGGATAAGCACCCAGATCAGAAGCAAGTCTTTCGTTTTGATATCTCAGACTTACTTGTCCTTGAAGAGACCAGCCTTGAAGAGGAAGGAAATAAACCTGGTTCTATATCTGCCACTAAGTGTATGAGACCTTGGGAAAGAAAGTTACTCCATTGCTCTGAGCATTGATTGCTTCGTCTTGTGACATGGATCTACTAGTCTTCCTCTGCTAACCACACAAGGTTATTGCCAGTATTAAATGGAGTCTCAGATGTGGAAGGATGGTAAAAACATGGGTGCACTTCATTCATTCAGGACTATGTCTCTGTGCTGACTCAAAATAACCTGGGAGGTGTTCTGTGGCTCCCTCTCCCAACCTGTGCACATGGCCACCACATGGCAAGTGCTTTCAATCTTATCCCCAGTTGCTACCTGAACCTACAGATATTCAACTAGTAGCATCAGAAGGTGACAGATTCATTCTATGACATTGGTAACTGACAATCTAAGCTCCACAGTGCTTTTGCATTTGAATTCCTCCTGTAAAACAGGAGTTTGTAAACTGGAGTTCCACTCATTTAGGGGTTTCAGGGAGCTGGTAAACCACCTGAAGTTGCATGAAAAATTTTCTTTCTATATATCTATGTGCGTTTTCTGGGTAGAGGCTCAGAGTTTCTATCAAATTCTAAAAAGACTCAGTGACTCTGAATAGTTTAAGATTTGTTCTAGGAGAGTATGGTTTCATGACCATGTAGCAGTCACCTACATTATAATCTTGAGTCACAGTCAGCTCTCTCCTCTCTCTCATCATCAGTTTCCAATGTATCATTGAGTCCTACCTTCTGATATCTTCTAAACTCTAATTTCCCTCAAAGCCCGCTTTCCTAGTTTAGGCTTTCATCATCCATTGCCAAGGGTATTGAAATGTTTGAAATGGTCTTCCTGATTCTAGTCTTGTTACCTCCAAGCCATCGTCTTCAGTAGTGTCACAGTGACCTTTCCAAAGCACATGACTAACCTATGACTAGTCTGCATAAAATGGCTCTCTGGCATCTTCAGGGCACAGCTCAACCTCATTATGCCTTATCTCATGGCCTTCAAGGCCCTTGACTTCTTGGCCCCACTCCAACTTTTAAGCTATGTCCTTTTTTTTCCCCCTTGTATGTACACTATGACTCTATTCCAGGTGATTACATGCTGTTATAATTGTATTTTTATGTTTCCTCTGTCTGGCATATCCTTTTGCCTTCTGTACCTAATAAACTCCTCCCCAGCCATGAAGGCCCAATTCTAATATAAACTCCATTGTAGCCTTTTCCCTATTCCCATAACTTACCTTTAGAATAGTGAGGCATTTCTTCCTTTATGCTCCAAATATCATTTCTCATGTAATTGTCTCTACCAAATTGTATTTCCCTAATTCTGTAGAAATCCGCTTCCCTTCTGTACTTGGACCTTCATATTATCAGAGATGACCAGGATGATTAAGAGCCAGTCATTTCTAAATAAATGTTTGTTGAATAAATAAATCAATAATTTAATAATTCATGTTGAAGAAGTGGGCACTACTGCAGACAACAGTGGACCTGGGATGATTTTGAAGTTTTCAACCATGCCTGACAAATCACACCTCACATTAGTTAATGCTTTGATCCAAAGAAATGGGAGTAGAAGGTCAATAATGATATTTCAAAAACAGTTGGGTCAATAGATACAGGCTAGCATATTGGAAAGAGCATTGAATTAGGAATTAGGAACCCCAGATTGCAATATCTGCCCTGCTATCAACTCCTTATATGGCACTGGTCAAATTGGCTCTCATCTAAGGGTCTCAGAGTTCTTAGTGAGACAATGTTGAACCAGATTATCTCTTAGATCACTTCCAGCACTAACATTTTATGAGTCTAAAAAACCCAAACCAAAACCCTACATTCCAGGCTGGTTTCCTGACCTTGTTTGGCAAAGACAAATGGAGGTAATGAAAACTACTGAACCTCAATGAGAAATGAGTCTTTTTATACTAGGGTCTTCAGGTGAGAGGTGGTAGGGAAGTAACAGTTTTGAAGCATTCATCTGGGACTCTATAAAGGATATCTCAATTGTATGAAACTTGGCTTTAGAGCTCAATTTCCCAGAAGAGATTTATGAGGCTCTACTGAGTCAAAGATCCCATGCGAGATCATCTGGAACTATGACTCAAGTCTGGTAAGGTAATAGGAGGGTCAAGAAGACAAAAGGCCATGGTTGAGAATCAAGATCTTAAGTTTGGACCAAACACTAAAGCTGACTCAGGTCCTTAAGAGCATATAAGGGCAAATCAAATGTCATTTTGTTAAAGAGAATGGGCAGAATGAATCTTTTATGTCTATGTGCTGGCATATTTCTCTCATGACAAAAAAGCATTCTGGTATAGAAAAAAGGTACCAGACCTGCTTCAATTAGCTGTGTCAGACCCTTTGGGAAAGTCACATAATCTCTCTAGGGCTCAGTTTCCCCATCTGTGCAATGGTGAAAGCCTTCCCTTTTACTTCTCTGTATTATTGAAAGAAATAATACAAAGAGTCTTTGTATGTGCAAGCACTTTGTAGATGGTGAAGTGAGATTGGAGGGTTTGATAATGATTGGAAAATCAAAGGAAATCATATTGTTTCCCCAACTGTTGGCTCATTCTTTTCCTAAATCTGACTGATTTTTCTCTTGGAGGTGACCAATTCGGAATCCTCACCTGGCATGACTGTTTTGCTTGAAGTCATGACCACCTATATGTGTGAGGACTGCCCTAACAAAGCATCACAAGCTGAGTGCCGAACAGCAGACTCCTCTTGTCCAGTAGCTTTGGAGACTGGAAGTCTGTGATAGGTGCTGCCAAGACCATGCTCCCTTTGGAGGTGCTGGGAAGGGGTCTGCTGCAGGCCTCTCTCTTTGGTTATTTCCTTGGCACATGGCGGGAAACTCCAGTCTTCACATGTTGCCCCTTTCCCTGGGTGTGTGTCTGTGTCCAAATATCCTTTTTAAATAAGGACATTAGTTATGTTAGAGTATGGGCCCACCTTACTCCACTATGACCTCACTTAAACTAAGTACATCTGCAATGACCCTATTATCAAATAAAACCATATTCTGAGGTACTGGGGCTTAGGATTTTAACATATACCTTTTGGGGTTACCACAATTCAACCCGTAATTCCACCCTCCTCTGTCAAAAGAGAAATCTCTTCTCTTTGGACTCTCTCTTGGCTTTCTCCAACATGGTCATAGGGTCCATTTTACCCACACTCTTTCTCCTCGGTCCACTTACCCTCTGTGCCTTAGGCTTAGAGTATTAGTTAATTGGAATTTATACTGAATAGGATAAACGATGGGTAGTGGAGAGATGAAGAGAATGAAGTATATTTGAGGTGGACTGGATGACATCTTACTGGCAGTATTGACTTACCAGGAAATTTCCATTGAAATACTATAATGAAAGTGTCTCCATTCATTCTCTGTCTTGATTTTCATGGCTGTCTTCTACAATTCTAGCTTGGGCTCAGGGATAAAGGTGGAGAACATTTATTGTAACACTCCCACTACTTTGTATTACCTGCGCATGTAGAAGAAATAAGGAGGGGACTTACCACTGTGTATCCATTTCAGCCCAGTCAATGATTTTCAGTCAGGGTTGATTTCATCTCCCAGAGGACATTTGTTTAGGCCTGGAGCAATTTCGACTGTCACAACTGAGGAAGATTTGCATCTGGTGGGTATAGGAAAGGGCTGCCGCTAAATATTCTACCTTGTACAGCAGAGTCTCTCACAACAAAGGATCATCTAACCGTAAAAGTCAACAGTGGCAAGATTGAGAAACCTTGGCCTAGGTACATAATTTTGACTTTCAGAATGACTATGAACAAGTATTCCAAATGACTCTCAACTTAGTTGAGATCTTCTGGCTGTTGAATCCTGTCAGTATTTGATCTTCATGTTTTTGTAGAGACCACTAAGAAGTAACCCTTAGGACTCAGACCCACTTGGTATTTACCACCATGGGCATGTGTTCTATTGACTCCATACATAAAAAGAGATGGGCACAAGATCAGTAAATCTCTAGGTTCCTTTTAATTTTTAGTTTTTTGGGGTGCGGAGGAACAGAGTCTTGCTCCATAACCCTGAGCTAGAGTGAAGTGGCATGATCATAGCTCACTGCAACCTCAAACTCCTGGGCTAAAATGATCCTCCTGCCTCAGCCTCCCAACTAGTTGGGACTACAGGTATGCACCACGACACCTGGTTGATTTTTCTATTTTCAGTAGAGACAGGGTCTCACTTTTGCTCAAGCTGGTCTCGAACTCCTGAACTCAAGCTATCCTTCCCACTCAGCCTTCCAGAGTGCTGGAATTATAGGCGTGAGCCACTATGCCTGGCCTCCTTTTAGTTTTAATTTAGCCAGTGAATTTCTAGTTTGAGAAATGCTGCCATTTTCAAAAACTGTATTTAAAAATCCAATAATATCATCATTATCTTTCTAAAATAGGTTTGTAATTTTTTAATCACTGATAATCTTTAGAGGGTGATATTGTCAATAGTCTTGGACTTTGCAAATATGCCACTTTGTAAATTACCTCTTACTTAGTGATGTTCAGATTGGTTCAGACAACAAAAGATACATACATCTAGGAACTCTAGGAACTGTATAATTACGGAGGTGAAAAATTTTTCCTTGTTTATCTGGCTATTGCTTTCCTTTTCCTCCTTCTTAACGGTACTGGGATCCACCCTTCTCTCAATCAGCCCATTTATCGTTGGGGAAGTTAAACCCATCCAATCTCTGTGGGAAAGTCCTGATTGGTCTAATCCAATCAGGGTAATTCCTCCATTCTTCTGGAGTAATAGCTTCAGGTAATCTAGACCAAAGCCAACCACCTCTCAGAATTATTATGCACAGGATTTGGTCCTGATAGGGCATACTTGTCTCAATTTAAGCCAATTAGACGAGAGATGAGGATTTGTCAGGGGCACCTGGGAATCCTGCTAATTATTTTCAGACAACTACTAAAAGAAAAATTTCTTTTTCTGGAAGGCATGGAAACCTGGAGCTTCTACACACTTCCTTCATCATGGGATTTACCTGCCTTTGGATGAAACTGACACCATAGAGGTGAGAGGAGAGTTATAGACAACACACACACATGCACACACACACACAGATGCACATAAACATGTGTCCTTGGCGATGTTGTTAAATCTTTCAATCAAACCAATCCTTAGTTAATCAAGGATGTGGAAAAAAGGGAACTCTTATACACTGTTGGTGGGAATGTAAATTGGTACAGTCATTATGGAAAACGGTATGAGATTCCTCAAAATATTAAACTACCATGTGATCCAATGATTTCACTTAAGGGTATATATTCAAAGGAAATAAAATCAGTAAGTCAAGAATATATTTGTACCCCCTGTTTGTTGGAGGATTATTCACCATAGCTAAGATACAAAAACAGTTTAAGTATCCATTGACTATCAATAGATGAATGGATAAAGAAAATATGTGTGTGACGTGTGTGTGTGTGTATAATGAAATATTATTCAACCATAAAAAAGAAGGAAATCCTACCATTTGTGACAACATGGATGCACCTGGAGGATGCTATGCACCTGAAATAAGACAGACACAGAAAGATAAATACTGTGTGATCTTACTTATACAAGTAGAATCTAAAAAAGTCAAAATTATAGAAGCAAAGGGTAGAATGGTTGTTACCAGGTATGGGGAGGGTGGGAAAAATGGGTGCTGGCCGAAGGGTGAAAACTTTCAGTTATAGAATAAATAAGTTTTGAGGACCTAATGTACATCATCGTGACTATAATTAATAATACCATACTGTTTACTTGAAATCTAGTAAGAGGAGATTTTAAGTGTCTTCACCAAAACACACACTAAGTGGTGACTATGGGTGGTAATGGATGAGCTGATTAATTTCACTGTGGCAATCAGTACATAATGTATACATGCCTCAAATCATCATTTTGTACACCTTGAGTATATGCAAGCTTTTTCAAATAAAATTTAAAAAATTATAAAAAAGTTAGTCCAAGTATTAAAAAACAATAACTCTAAATCTTATTTCTGTACTTTAAATTATATGATGCAAATAAAATTTCCTGAATATTTTAAGTCAGTTTGGCTTGGGTTTTTCTCTCTTTTGAACAAAAAAAGTCCTGACAAATACAACAAAAAATTAGAAGTCCCAAACACAGGCCAAGAAACAAGTCTCAGTTTGTGAGTTTTATAAAATGAGTTGTCCTTACAATACTGTTAATTCTATCATTTCTAGACTACCACACTGAAGCAATAGTCCAAATTCATAACCAGAATGTTTAGTAACATGAAGTAATAGTCATGGGCCTGACAAAAAGTCAGCTCTTAAAATTTGTTTCATTTTCTTTGCCTTTTCTATAATTTGAAATATTTGGGAAACATGTATAAAGGCAGGAGAGGTAATAATTGTCAGGCATCTGTGTGCCCATAAAAGCCACTTTAATCTCATGTAATTTTATTGTCACAACAATTCTCTACAGTGGTGATTAAAACCTCTGTTTTACATATATAAAAACTGTGGCTTAAATAAATTATGTAATTTTCACAAAATTCAAGAATTGGACTTGTGTTCCTCCTTGCATTATAACCAAGAAGCTTCCTGGTATACCACATTGTTTCAATTGAGGGAGAAAACTTTAAAATGTCAATAGTCCCCAAGAAAATAATCATAAGCATACTTTGTGGGTTCAGTTCCAGACCACTGCAATAAAATGAATATAGCAATAAAGCAAGCCACACACACAAATTTTTCGATTTCCCAGTGTGTATAAAACTTACTTTTACACTGTAGTCTAGTAAGTGTGAAATAGCATTATGTCCAAAAAAGCAATGTACATATCTTAACTAAAAATATTTTATTATGAAAAAATGCTAATGGTCATCTGAGCCTTCAGTGAGTCATAACCTTTTTGCTGGTGGACACTCTTGTCTGCATGTTGAAGGCTGATGACTGATCAGGGTGGTGGTTGCTAAAGGTTGGAGTGGCTGTGTCAATTTCTTAAAATAAGACAACGAAGTGTGCCACATTGATTTACTTTCTTTTTCACAAAAGATCTCTCTGTAGCATGTGATGCTGCTTGATAACATTTTACCCACAGAAAAACCTTTTTCCAAATTAGTCAAGCGTCTCAAACTCTGCTTTATCAACTAAGCTTATGTAATATTCTAAATCCTTTGTTGTCCTTTTGACGATGTTCACAGTGTCTGTACCAGGAGTAGATTCCATCTCAGGAAACCACTTTGCTCATCCATCAGAAGCAACTCCTCATCTGTTCAAGTTTTATCATAAGATTGCAGCGATTCAGTCACATCTTCATGCTTCACTTCTAATTCTAGTTCTCTTGCTATTTTCACCACATCTGCTGTTACTTCTTCCACTGGAGTCTTGAACCCCTCAAAGCCATCCATGAAAGTTGAAATTAACTTCTTCCAAACTCCTGTTAGTGTTGATATTTTTACCTTCTCTCATGAATCATGAATGTTCTTAATGGCATCTAGAATAGTAAATTCTTTGCAGAAAGTTTTCAATTTACTTTGCTCTTTGAAATATCTCCAAATTACCTTCCACATGGGTTGTACTAATTTGCAGTCCCACCAGCAGTGTAAGAGTGTTCCTATCTCTCCACATCCATGCCAGCATTTGTTGTTTTGGGACTTTTTGATAAAGGTCATTCTCACTGGAGTTAGGTGATATCTCATTGTGGTTTTGATTTGCATTTCCCTAATGATTAAAGATGTTGAGCATTTTTTTTTTTTACATGTTTTCTGGCCATTATTCTGTCTTCTTTTGAAAAGTTTCATTCATGTCCCTTTTCTTTGCAGAAAGTTTTCAATTTTCTTTGCCCAGTTCCATCAGAATAATTATTGTCTATAGCAGCTATAGCTTTATGAAATGTATTTCTTAAACAGTAAGAAGTAAATGTCAAAATTATTTCTTGATCCATGGGCTGCAGAATGAATGTTGTGTTAGCAGGCATGAAAACATTAGTCTCCTTATGCATCTCCATCAGAGCTCTTGCAATGACCAGGCTGTTGTCAAAGAGCAGTAATAATTTATTTTTTTAATTTTTAAGTTTTATTTTTTTAAAGACAAGATATTACTCTGTCATTCAGGCTGGAGTGCTGTGGCATGATCATATTCACTACAGCCTTGAACTCCTGGGCTCAAGCAACCCCCCCGTCTCAACTTCCAGAGTAGCTGGATCTACATTGCACAAGCTACTACACCCAGGAAATTTTTTCATTTTTTGAGACAGGGTCTCACTATGTTGCCCATGCTGGTCTTTAACTCCTGGCCTCAAGTGATCCTTTCATCTTGGTTTCCCAAAGTGCTGTGATTACAGGTGTGAGCCACTGTGCCTGGCCAAGCAGCAATATTTTTAAAGGAATCTTTTTTTCTGAGCAGCAGGTCTCAACAGTAGGCTTAAAATAGTAAGTAAACTGTGATATAAATCAACGTGCAGTCATTCAGGCTTTGTTGTCCCATTTATAGAGCACAGGCAGAGTAAATGTAGCATAATTCTTAAGGGCCCTAAGAGTTTTGAAATGGTCAATGAGCACCGGCTTCAACTTAAAGTCACTGGCTGTATTAGCCACCAACAAAAGAATAAGTCCGTCCTTTGAAGATTTGAAGCCAGGCATTGACTCCTCTCCTCTGTAGCTACGAAAGTACTAGATGGTTCTTATTCCATAGAAGGTTACTTTGTCTATGTTGAAAATCTGTTGTTAGTGTAGTCATCTTGAACAATTATCTTGGCTAGATCTGCATAACTTGCTGTAGCTTCTCCATCAGCATTTGCTGCTTCACTTTGTACTTTCATGTTATGGAGAAGGCTTCTTTCCCTAAACCTCATGAACCAACCTCTGTTAGCTTCCAGCTATTCTTACGCAGTTTCCTCACCTCTCTCAGCCTTCCTGGAATTGAAGAGAGTTAGGGCCCTGCTCTGGATTAGGCTTTGGAGTAAGGGAATGTTGTGGCTGCTTTGTTCTTCTCTCCAGACCACTCAAATCTTCTCCGTATCAGCAATAAGGCTGCTTTGCTTTCTTATCCTTTCAGGTATGTGTACACTGGAGTAACACAATTTCCTTCAATAATCTGTTCTTTGCATTCATGACTTGGCTAACTGGCACAAGAAACCTAGATTTTGGACTATCTTGGCTTTCTATACTTTTTCTTTACTAAGCTTTATTATTTTTAGTTTCTGATTTAAAGTAGTAGACATGCAACTCTTCCTATTCCTTGAACACTTGAAAGCTGATTTATGGTTATTCGGCCTAATTTCAATCTTGTGTCTCAGAGAATATGGAGGTCCAAAGAAAGGGAGAGAGATGGGGGAGCAGCAGGTCGATAGAGCAGTTAGAACACGCTTAATATTTGTTGTTAAGTTTGCTGTCTTTTATGGGTGTGATTCATGGTGCTCCTAAACAATTACAATAGTAACAACAAAAATCACTAAACACGGATTACCAAACGAGTATAATAATGATAAAAAGTTTGAAATATTGCTGGAATTATCAAAATGTGACACAGAGACACAAAGTGAGCACGTGCTATTGGGAAAATGGTGCCGATGGACTTGCTCAATGCCGCATTGCTGCAATCCTTTATTTGTGAATAAACCACAATCTTTGTGAAGCAACAAAATATGCCTGTATATTTTTTCAGTGTTTGTATATTATCCAGAATCTGACTAGAACGGTGCTGGGAATAGCTAGCGGTTCTGCCTGCACAATTAGCCTAAAGTGATTTTTAACCATTGTAATATTTGCTCCTCTTTAGATTGTATTGTACCTTGTGTATACTTAAAAATAACTTAGTGTTTTAGGTAGAATGGAACTAGTTAAAATTAACTCATACAGACCTATATTATAATTCTAGCTCTGACACATATTAATTGGTTATTTATTAGCTAAATTGTAGAAAGTCAAAATAATGATACTAACCTTATTTTGAAAGATTTTTTAAAAGATCATTTAAAGGTACCTAACAGAGGGCTTCACATATCAAAAGTTCTCAGTGAATACTTTAAAGAACTGGAAAATTCATGGAGAATAAAAAATATAATGAATGTTAATTGCTTGAAAAATTTTAAACCTCAATCTCATCATATATATTAATCTTACTACGTTAGGTGGTCATGACCATTTTTGTATGAGGTAACATGAGATTCTGCAGAAAAAAAGTTTCCATGGAAACTTCCAGTGTTCTAATAACGTCATAGTGTTGCAACTCAAAATATGAAACCACTTAGATGGATGAAAAGTGTCTCTGAAATTGCATATCTTTTTTCATTCATGAATTCATTTGCTTCAAACAAAGTGCCAACTATATGCCTGAACAGTTATTTCTGTTCCCTTCTATCTATTTGAAGTATGCTATACTTTAAAAGCTTTTTGAGACCCCTTAATTTATAAATTATTTTTTTGATCTACTGATTATTTTGTCAGAAATGCTCACTTAATCATGCCTGTCATGAATTATTATTTAACGGTTTCCTGAATTTATCCAATCACTTTGCTATCCAAGAGATATTAATAGAATACTCAGTTGTGCAGGGTATTGTGAGAGGGAAAAACATGAACTAGGAATGATATCTACTTGTGTGGATATTATTTTTGTTCACCTGGTTTGGAACATCTGAAGCCATTTTGCAACCACAACAGATATTAGCCTAAAGAAGCAGCCAAAACACAGAGGAAGGCCAAACAAAGAGAACCTCAGAGAAATGTAACCAAAGCCATTGTTTTAAGCCAACTTTGAAATCTGCCTTACCTCTGGATATCTACTCCCATTAGCCTCATGAACTGTTTCTGTATTGTTTAAGCTAACCTCAGTTTGGTTATGTGGGCACTCAAAGTATTTTAATTGATATAGCTGCTCTTCTCTCTCATGTGAGAGTCTGTGTTCCTAAAGAATAGGGAAGGGTTTATGCGTTTACATTGGTCTATAATGGTTTACATTCATTGGCACAGTTTTGAACCTTTGGTGGGTACCTGGAATTTGAACTCGCATATTTCTGATTTCATAGACCAAGAACTCCCTTTACATTAAAAATAATGATTTTTGGTGTTTTAAGGGTCTTCTGTCATTCAACAACTGATAAGAAGTATTGATCATATTCCCAAACGGGGAATAGATATGCATATATATGTATATATGCAACAAACACATAACAAAATATATGAAATATATATATTTGTTGCATATATATTATTTATATATGGATATATATTAAAAAACCAAATATTTACATGAAATTTCAGGATTTTTAAAGTTTCTGAAACTATTCATGCCCTCAAGAACCACTGTTAAGAATCCAATTCTAGGTGATAACTTTGGCCCATTCTCTGTGATTCCATGATAAAGCTCAACTAATATGAAATGTTATCTTCGAAACCTGTGTAAAAAGGAGATTTGGTATTTAGTTATTGGGTAATTGTTAACATTATTTACACACATTCACCACTATTAATTTGAGAAACATGCTATGAATTTAGTGCCCGACACTAATGAAATGGTTTCTTTAGTAAAGGAAGAAAATCCTCAAAATTTGAAATGACTATGATTTTAAAGATACTTTATTTTTTCATAAATCCTATATGAATGATTATAACAGTGATGAGTATTTGCAAGGGGAGATTCAGTTTTCAGAGTTTTTGTTTCTATTCTATTCTTAACAACCTTGTAAGACAGAAAGAGTGGACATTTGTTGATTTATGACGGCTCAGCATCCATTAATTTGAGGGACCTAACTAGCCCTCATTTTGTACATTCTCCGTGGGACTATAAATTAGTGTCCTCTGCCCTCCTAATGGAGAACTAGAGGTCCCCGAAGGCTGGTACATTCTCTGCCCTCCAAGCTCTTGCTCTTACTGCTTTAGAGAAGCCAAAGTGTTCGTGATCTATACTTAGTCAATCAGATTGTTTCTCCCCGAACTTTGCATGTTGAATCAAGTGACATCACAGCAGAGAAAGACAGTTGAAATCCTTCATTCCAGGTATGGCACTCTGGTGAGATGATAGAATAGCTCTTGTTGCCTAGATCCTATTCTGATTTCTGACTCTGATTTTTGCTTCATTTATAAGTCTGGGTACTAGCCTATCCATTTATTTTGTGAGATCCTTGACAGCATTCCAACAAATTCCATTTTTGTTTAAGTTAACTAGATTCAGACTGGGTTACTGCCAAGAAAGAACTCTAATGATGGAGAAAACATGGTAGAATTTTTACCTCCATATTACATTTGAGAATGTAGAGACATTTAATTTAAGATTTTCAGTGTTATGCTATTTATATTTTAATTACCTAAAAGAGCAATATCCTAATTTTTTTTTAATATCACTTGAGTTTTCCTGGCTGTAAAAACAAGGATTGGACAAAATTCAACTTTGAGCCCTGTATAAGTTAATGTTAACTTCAGCTGAATTGACAGAAAAATCCAAAGTAACAGGGCTTTAAAAAGATCACTTTTTTTCCTCTTTCTCATGTAAACTAAATCTGGAGGTATAGCAGTTGTGAAAAGTTGTCAGCAGGGCCAAGGCTTCTTCTAGCTATCCTTTCAAATATTCCTAGAATATGGCTCTTGTACTCATGATTCAATATAGCCTATGTATCATATGTTTTTCCAGGTCTTGGGATTGAGAAGGGAATTGGGAAAGATGATTTCCATATTCATTTAGAAAGACTTACTGCCAGATATGGTGGCTCACACCTGTAATCCTAGCTACTCTGGAGGCTGAGGTAGGAGGATTATTTGAGGCCAGGAGTTTGAGACCAGCCTGGGTAACAGAGCAAGACCTCACCTCTAAAAAATAAATAAATACATAAGAAAAACTAGGTGGGTGGATGTGGTGATGTGTGCTTGTAGTCCCAGCTACTCAGGAGGCTAAGGCAGGAGGATCACTTGAGTTCAGGAGTTCAAGGCTGCAGTGAGCTATGATCGAGCCACTGCACTCTGGCTTGGGTAGCAGAGCAAGATCCTATCTCTACAAAATGAACAAACAAACAAAAAGTTTTACTGGCAATGCCACTAAGTATCTGTGTTTATGCTTCATTAGATAGAACTCAGTAATATTACATCCTTAGCTGCAAGGGAGTCTTACAATTGTAATCTTTTTAGCCTGGCAAAAATATGCCTAGGCAAGTTTACACATTGATGAATTTTCTCAAACTAAGTCCATCTATGTAAACACCCAGATTATAAAACAGAATGTTATTAGCACCAAAAAATGAAAATTCTTCTCATAAGGAGAAAGAAGAGAATAGATAGTTGGCAGCAATTGATGTCTTCCTCTATAAACCCCAAACTATGCTGAACCACAGTAATTTGCTCAATTCTTAATTTAAGCAACCGTTGCTTTCTCTAATTGAATCACCAACCAATTAACATTTTCATCATTGCATCTTCAATGGCAATCTCAGTGAACAGCACAGAAAAGATGCTCAGTAAATATACATTGAATAATTGATTGAATGAATGAATTTATCCAACTTCCCAGAGGCTGAAATGTTGAATCAACTATTAATACTTTGTACCTAAATTTACAGGAAACATTTCATAAAACATTGGAACAGGAAAGGGAGGTCAAAAATTACTTCCAATATGAGGGAATGGATATTTTGTTATGGTTATTGCTGAGTAATTCATTGCTAGGATTCAGGCACTGAACATTATATATATACACACACAACTGTACATATACATATGTATAAATACAGCATAAAATTGTTATTCTCTTTCCTTACCTTCTGCCTATAAGGACTCTTTCTCATGATACTACCGAGTCTAGATCCATTTCATGTTGTTGTGAACCCCTAACACTCTTTATATTCTGGGTATTTGTATGTGCTAGTTCTGTTTCCCATCTTACCTTTCCATATATGCATGCATATTTTAATTTGTTAATTTCTACTTGGCATTCAGATCTCAGCTTAGATGTCACTTCCTCCAGGAATCCTGGCTTGCTCTCTTGTGTCAATTCCCTCCTTTTTATAGTCCCACCTTGCACCACCTCTCAACAAAACACTTCTCAGCTTTATTATGATTCTGGCTTTCCTGTTCAATAACCTCCTTGGAAGCACATAGTAACCACTTAGAAATACCTGTTGGATGATTGAATGAATGAATGAAGTAGTAGAATTATGATTCAAAGCAACTTCTGGGCCATTTGAAAGCTTGTGTGCCCAACCTACTGATACGTAGTGTCACTTTAGAGTCCCTTGTCAGCAAAAGAAAGACCTGTCACAGCACTAAGAATCCAGAATGGGCTTTGTCTTCTCCAGAAGAGCATTCACTCAGCTGTTTCCTACAGAATGTGACTGTCTCCTAAGTTATGAAACCATTTTTTTCACACTGTATCTCTCAGCTTGACAAGAATGACCATAAAAAAGTTTCTCTGTGTAACTTTTATCATGATGATTCTTTCTATTATATTCTGCTTACAAGCAGTGGTCCCCTTTTGAGCCACCAGAACTCTAACAGGCATTGGTGAGGCCCTTCATCCGTGATCATGTGTGTTACTGCAGAACACTGATTGCTTCCTTCCTCCAAATATTGTAGGTCTGGACACTGATGTGTGTCCTGTGGGAGAATATCCAATGCCAGCTCCTGGGAACAGATCACTTGTCCACCGAGGTGTTTTCCCTCTTCAGCTCTTTGGATTCTCTGAACTTCATAGGCCAGGGTTTGATTTGATGTTAAGGATAGGTGAACTCAATAAATAAAGGCTATTTTCTACTCTTATTGTTTCATTTACAGTGCAGTCCTGGCCGGACATGGTAGAGGCCATTTATTGTGGATGCAAAGCTGTGACTGCGGCTGCCTGAACAATGTGATATATGTTCTCTGTCTCCGCTTTTATAGGGCAGCTGTTTCTCGGAGGATCAAGCTTAGGTATAGGGAGTGTGAATTACGAGTCCTAATCAAGTTGGTCATGCTTTGTGGCCTGGGAAAAGCCAGAGTGTTTCCCTTTTATGATTTGAGAGTGCACTTTTGGCAGCCTGTGGGGCAATTAGCCAATCTTTGATATAGATATGCTGTAAACGCAGCATGTCCTTGGAGAGCCACTGGAACAGCTTACTGTGGGAAGGGAGGACATAAGGTGGTCCCCACAACAACTGCCCTAGCTTTGGCTAAAAGATCTTAAGCCAATGGAAAAACTAACTCTAAGAGAAAGAAAACAAAACTTCCAGACAGTCAGGAACATCAACGTATCCATGGCTGCCCTTTCCCCTGTGAAATCACTAACTTGTCAAAGAGATTCTGTAGCATGAAGACGAAATTTAAAAAGAAACATGCAATTTACTTTATTCTGAAAGTTCAACTATTTCTCTAATTGTCACATTGATTTGTCAGGCTCAGCATTATGTTTGTGTAAAGGAAAGGATGATCTCCTAAAAGGATTGAGGAAGACCAGAAATCAAATATCCCTCAGGTCTAGATGGGAACTACATCCAAGAGGAAGTGGGAACTCCTGTCCTTGGTGTGATGAGTTCTCCCCTGTACGTTTTTTAAAAATTTATCAAAGTGACATTCACTTAACATAAAATTAACCATTTTAAAGTGAACAATTCCATGACATTTAGTACATGTTCAGTGTTGCAGGACCACTATCTCTATCGAGTTCCAAAATATTTTTGTCACTCTAAAACAAAACCCCAAACTGTTAAGTGGTTACTCCCCATTCCCCTACCCCCTGGCGACCACTAATCTGCTTTCTGTTTGTATGGATTTATCTATTTTGGATATTTTATATGGCTGGAATCATATAATATGTGACCATTTGTGTCTGACTTCTTTTTCTATATGTATTTAAGACATTAGAACTGGGTGATTTCATGTCAGGTAAAAAGATGACCTGGTTCCAGAACTCTGATTTCAGGAAGCCCCAAATTGGCACTTATTTGAGATGGGTGCTGAAAATATAGGAAAAAGTTTTAAAATATACTAAAAACTATAATAATCAAAACAACATGGTTCTGGTATAAAAACAGACACATAGACCAATGAAACAGAATAGGGATCCCAGAAATAAATTCATGCATTAACAACCAGTTTAATTTTGACAGACGTGCCAATAACAGACAATGGGGAAAGGACAGTTTTTTCAATAAACGGTATTGGAAAAACTGGATATCACAAAAAGAACGAAATTAGATCCTTATCTCAACATAACATACAAAAGACTTAATCTAGGACCTGAAACTATAAAACTGCTAGAAGAAAACAGGGGAAAAGCTCGACAACATTGATCTGAGAAATGACTTCATGGACAGGACCCCAAAGGCACAGGCAACAAAAGCCCTTCTGCTTAATTCATTTTTTCACAAGACCTCACATTGTTCTGAGTTAGTAGGTATGTATGTGTGGAAGACTTGCCAATAGTCTTGTATATGTGAATGATTGTTTCTCCATTTAATACTCACAGTGTGTCCTGCATGTTTTTATTTATTTTTGCAAAACAGCAAAAATTTACTATTTATAATTTCAAACCAAACTACAAGTGTAATCTCCTAAGTCACATACCAAATAAAGCTAATTAGTAATGTAAAAACAGTATGTAGCAAAATCACTTTTGTAACATTAAGTTTAGATGAGCAGTTATTTGCTAAATTACTCAGGTAATGACTTCCTTTTGAAAAAAAATTAAAATGAAGTATTACTCTTTTCAATAAATAAGACCATCATCTACTCAATTTCTAAATTTTAAACTTATGTATTATCCTTGATTTTTCACTTTTCTTCAGTCCCAATATCTGCCAATTCTTCTTTCCAAACCTTAAAGATTATTTAATACACTACTGTTTCTCTAATACAGTGCTATTTTTCTTATTTCAGTGCTCAATCACTTCCTTTCTGGATCAACAAAACAGCCTCCAAGTTTGTTCCTGACTTAATCTTGACTATCTCTAATCCACTTTTTGGAAGTTTTGGGGGTACTCTTTAAAGAAACACACACATACACACACATTATCCAACTAAATAAACATTAAAAGGCCTTCAATGTTTTTGCTGCCTTCAAAAGAAATCTGAACTTTCATAAACTGACTATCATCATAATTCCAGCAGTATTCCTCTCCACTCTCAATCTTTCCTGCCTTCCCTGCTAGATTTGATCTATTCTGAACTTCTGTAGGGTCCTGACTGCACACTGCTATTTTCTCCTACCTAGGCCTTTGTTTTTACTGCTTCCATTGTCTACAATATCTCTTTCCTTCACCCTTCTTTACTCAGGTATCTCTTACGTTTATTTTAGGACTTAGCTTAGATACGAATTCTTCTAGGAAGTCTTCCCTCCACCTTCCAGCTTTCCAGCACCTGCAATCTGAACCCTTCCTCAGCTCACATTGCATACTGGAATCATACTTTTAACTGCCAACTTAGGTACTTGTTTCTTACCTGGACTGTCCAATGCCTGAAGACAGGGATTATGGCTCATTAATTATTGATTTCCCAGTGCCTAATGTTAAGACTTGGCACTGGCTGGGTGAAGTGGCTCACGCCTGTAATCCTAGCACTCTGGAAGGCTGAGGCAGGAGGATCCCTTGAAGTCAGGAGTTTGAGACCAGCCTGAGCAAGAGCAAGACCCCAACTGTATTAAAAATAGAAAAAATTATCTGGGCATGGTGGTACACGCCTATAGTCCCAGCTACTTGGGAGGCTGAGGAAGGAGGATCACTTGAACCCAGGCCTTTGAGGTTACAGTGAGCCATGATGCCACCACTACACTGTAGCTGGGGCAGCACAGCGAGACTCTGTTTAAAAAAAAGGGAGAGAGAGAGAGACTTGGCACTGACATTTATTGATGTATCATGGGATATTGGGAAAGCTTAATGGCCCTGAGAGACCAGAGACTAAAGGTTTACTACATAAGGCCATATCATTTTATATGTTTCTTGATCATTAGATGAAATAATGTCCATCTAGGGTTAAAGGACTAAATGTCAAATGTCAGAGCTCTTTTGTTCAGCTGTGCTGGAAGAAGCGGAGTTTGAGTAGTAACAGTTTGGGTCACTGTCTCCTCTGAGACTAGTGAGACTATTGCCTCCTTGAAATCTGGCCCTCCACACCCATGCAATTATCTTTCCTCCTTGTGAAATTTTATAAGACATGAGAGTTGACTAAGTCACATTCTGGACTGACTTCATGACCTCAGTTTATGAAATGGAAGGAGAGAATTGAGTGCAACTGTCCTAAAGGAAAGTTACGCAATGAAGCCAATTGTGTGCCTGGATGGGCTGGTAGTTAAGGAAGTCTGTGCTTAAGTCTGTGAGTCTGTGTGGTCACTGAATCAACCGCTGGTCATTGAGTTAGGGTTTGGAAGACTGTCTTAAAGGACTAAGATTGATTGATCTTACTGGCCATGTCAACAGCCTCAGACTTTTGTTGGATTTGCTTTTACAACTTTTGTCTCCCATGCAGAATTGGTCACTCACATGTTTGTGCTAACGTGGCGCTTTGTACAAATGACTACTATGGTGTTATTACCATGGTGTGCAGTTTTGGGCAATGTATCTGTCTCTTTTTTGAGGATAGGGATTGTCTCTCAAATTCTTCTTTATATCTTTTGTGCATAGCACAGAATCCTGCACACATTAAGTAGTTAAACTGATAACTTTTATAGAATAGAATAGTTATAAGAGTGAAATTGTGTGATTCTTCTCTCTCTAGTACTAATATAGTTTCATAGAAAGTTCTCAATTATTGTTGGTATTATTATATGAAATAACAAATTCACTTCGCTCCATAAACACAACAGTGTTGCTTACAACATGCTATTCCCCAAGCTATGAGAGTTTAACTGTGCTCCTGTATTGAAGATGATCCTGAAAATAATAGGCATGGTTCTGCTTGTTAGTATTCTCAAAATCCTTCAGGGTGTATGTATATCATTCGGAGTAACTCAATTCAAAAAAGCAAATTTATTGAGAAATTATATGTGTCTTATGTATAAAATTCTTGTTGAGGATGATAAAAATCATTTAAAGTTAAATCAAGGACTATCTACCCTAGTAGATGCAATGACCAGAATTCAATGTGCCTGGTCCACTTGGCCATAACCAGGCCTGGAATCTGTGGGTGTTTTCTTCCTTTGTAGTGGACATTGCCTTGGCTCAATTGTGCCTCTTGGTAGAGGAAAGATCATTTTTTGGTTTTAGTGATTTCATTTTTTTGTGAACAATAAAGATGGCTCTCAGCTCAGAGTTCCATATTTGAGGGACACAGAGTTCCAGTCTCCTTACAGGAATCTGAGAATGTCAAGCAGAGAATCCTACGCCCAGTCAGTTCACAGGAAGGAGAATATCTTCCCACATTCTTTACTCTGACTCTGTTTCCCAGAGGATGCATCCAGTTATTTTAGTGAGTCATGAAAAATCCCTAGAGATATCATAATTTTCTGAGATTTGTGCTCCCCTCTATCAGCTTTTTTTTGCTAGAAAAAATTAAGGTGGAGCATAAAGGAGTAGCAATGATGATTTAAAAGAGGAGAGAGTTATGAGACATAGGACAAAAATGCAGTGGAAAAAGGCCTTGTCATGCAATCATGAACATTATGCAACTATGTGGCACTGCACAAACCATGAACTGCTATGAGCCTTCATTAAGAAAAGTAAGGCCTTTTTCTCCTAAAGGCTCAGAATGAGAAATGGAAATGCTATTTATTACAATGTGGATTACTTTTATGTATTTTTATACTTATTTTATATGATACAGTTTTATAAGATAGCTCACCCAGAAACTAGTTCAACTACTCAGAGGTGTGCTTATCTTAATGGGACCATTGAATCTGCCCAGACGGGGAGAACATTCCAGGGCTTGTGAGTTTAGCTGAGCTTCTTGACCCTCATGGTGGTCTTACCAAAGAGGGGCCTGAGGACGAGTTGGTCCTGCTTTCTTCTACTACCTTTTTGACTCAACATAGGCAACTACAAAAAGTTCCCAGGCCATTTTAATGGGTTTCATTGTTTTGCTTGTTAACAGTTTTATATAAGCAATGATTTCACATTTACATTGCCAAGAGAAGTATAATCTTTGGGGCTAGGAGTTCTATTCATATATATATATCTGCATCTTAGTTTCTTTCCCTGTCAGATTGGGCCAATAATACACGTCCTCCTTATCTTAAAGGAAAATTGTGATGTTATGTAGCAAAGATGTTTTGGAAAGTGAAAAGCAGTGACTCTATGGGAATTGTTCCTCTTTTACCTTAGTTGTGCTAAGCAACTATTAGGTAAACAGTAAGTAATTGTTCAAAGACTTAAATGATTCAAAGATAACCTCTCAGTTAGGTTAGAATACCCATTGTTGATTCTCCACAATGAACAAGGCTGATTGGTTCATTTACCGCAAGGTTTAGAGAAAGAAAGCTGCATAATTGCATACTTCTTGCCCATAAAGGAGACCAGTGCTCTCTCCTAATTAAACCAATGATAGTCTTTCTTCTGGGTTATGCAAGCCAATAGACAACATTTTAGCCACAATAGATACATAGTAGGGTTTCTCAACCCTGGCGCCATTGACATCTCGGGCCAGGTAAGTCTTTGCTGTGGGGGTTGTCCTGTGTATGGTAGGATGTAGCAGCTTCCCTGATCTCCATCCACTTGATGCTAGTAGCAACTCATTGCCCACCCTCCCCCTATACACACAAGCTATGGAAACCAAAATGTCCCCAGACATTGCTAAATCTCCCTGGGAATATTTTCTCTCATTCTGTAGGTTGTCTATTTACTGTGTTGATTATTTCCTTTGTTGTGCAGAAACCACTGAAAGCCCTGACGTCAGCATGATACCGTTTATTCATGTAACAAAAAACACTCACACTCCTTAAATTTTTTGAAATTAAAAAAAAAAATCTCCCCTGGGGGCAAAATATTTCTTGGTTGAGAAGCACTGGGAATATAGGTCGAGAGGCAGAGTAATATATAAATCAACTATTAACTATTGTTGATTGAATCACTCTTGTAATAACTACTTATGGAATATTGACTGGGTACCAAGCTCTGTGTTAGGTACAGTCTAGTGGAGTTAAACACATGAATAGCTGTCTATATAAAATGAGATAATACAATACATGCTGCTTTAATAGAATTAAGAACATATTGCTATGAGAACACAGGTTAACTCTGTCTTAAGTTGCGAGTGGTTTTGGAAGGATTCTCAGAGGAACATGAGAAAAATCCCACAAAAAATCGTTTGTACAAGCTATTCAATTATGTACACTTTCTAAACAATCAATCACTTGTTTGCTATTTTGGAATTTTTTTAAGTGTTAAGTGTTTATTTAGTTATTTCTCTTTGAAGATGGGAATGAAATTTCTGTGTTTGAGTAGTGGCAGGAAATCTGTTTGAAAGGCATTGTGGTTGGTGTGCTACATACTATAGCAATGAATAAAATAGACACAGTCTCTGTCCTCCAATGCTTATAGTCTGTAAAGCAAAATTCTAGTCTTCTGTCGTTCGCTCACTTCAGGTATATCCTTAGGTAAATTACTCGATCTCTCTAAGCCTCGGTTTCCTGAGGTATAAAATTAGGAGGTAGGATGAGATGATCACAAAGTGTTAGCATCTGATCTGTTATGCAATATTTCCGGTATCTTCCACAGCCCTTAAATCACTAAGTTCTCAGAAAAAAAAAAGTCAGTTGCTACTTCGTTTGAGGGAATAAAATAGATGAAAAACGCATCCTGTTACAGGTCCAGGTTCCTGAGAAGTGGAACCACCTTCTTGGGGAAGACATCTTTGCCTAATTTGATGTATCCATTGGAAAGTAAGAGACCTTAGAGGAAACGAGAAAGAATGTCAGCTTCTGAAAATACTTGTTACTTAAGTGCTAAGACTCATACATGTGAGCATTATATCTGTTTTATGAGATTGCTTTCCTGCATAGGATGTGAAACCAAATGTTCTTTATCCCAAAGATATGAACCAAGGATATCACTCTCATAGGGAATTTCTATCTATCCTATTTTTCCATGCAGCATAAAACTTCATTATTTCTTTCTCTTGAGACAACTTAATTACCACTAAAGGTAATGTAAGTAATCCATAATGGTGATAAACTGTAGTTATAATTCTTGGCCTAGATACTGTAAAATTCTCAAGCTGTTGCATATATAGTAGTATCTTATTTGTTGCTCCTAACAACAATATGATATAGGTTAGGCAGGGAAGATTATTTCCATTTTCCAGACAGGAAACTGAAATTCAAACATGTTAACTAAGTCATCTGAATTCTCACAGACAAGAAGTTGCAGAGGCATGATTCTACTCCTGATACATTCACAGCAATATTCAAAAATGAGTCAAAACTAAATGTAAGCCACAGATTAAGGCAAGATAATTGTAATACATATGCTAACAAAGGATTCATATTCAACATATATACAGAACTGCTATAAGTCACTAAATAAAAGACAGACAACTCAATAGTAGAACACGGGCAAAAAACCTAAATAGGAATTTTATAAAGGAGTATATCTAAATTACCAAAAAACTTATGAAAAGTTGTTAAACTCTATTAGTTATCAGTAAACGAATATTAAAATCACAATATAATATCACTATACATTAACCAGAATGGTTCAAATGAAAAAGACAGGATGTATTGAAAGTTAATGAACATGTCAAACAATAAACACTCTTATACACTGCTTATGGGAATGTGCATTGGTGCAACCACTTTGGAAAACTGTTTGGCAATATCAACTACAAATGAACATTTTCATATTCTAAGACCCAGTAATTCCAGTTCTAGGTACTACAAAGAAAAGTGTACATATGTTGACAAAAAAACATGTATGAGAATGTTTACAGCAGCACTATTTATTATAGTCCCAAACTGGAATAATCTAAATATCCATCCACAGGGGAATAAAAAAATTATGATACGTTCTTGTAATAAGATATCATACAGCAATGAGAATGAAGAGTAAAACTGTAGTCAACAACACTAATTTTTCTTATAAACACGGAGTTCAGTGAAAGAAGCCTTAAGCAAAAAAAGTCCTTACTGTATAGTCCTACTATTATAATATAAAGTTTAGAAATAGTAAAAAGTAATCTTGTTATTAGAAATCAGGATAATAGTTACTTTGTAGGACCAGAAGAGAGTACAATGGATTCTAGGATGCTGATACTGTTTGATTTCATGATATGGATCTTGGTTACACAGCTTTGTTCAGTTTGTGGAAATCCATTAAGCTGTACACATGTGATTTGTACACTTTTCTGTATGTGCCCAATTTCTCAATAAAATTTTACTAAATTCAACAAATAAAGAACTGGAATCTTTAGGACACAAGGAATAACTCTGTATGCCAAGAAAAATAACTTCATTAAAACTTATCAACAAGTTTTGGGGTAGGTTGTTTAAGAAAGTGTAGGTAAGGAAATGAAGAATGAAAAAAAGATATATCACTATGTGAATAGACCGCTGGCCACCTACCTGTTCAGATGAAGAAAAAGAAACTGATGTGGGCTCAGTAAATTGCTGAAGGTCCAGTAGTTTGTAAGTGATTCAGCTGGAATTCCAATCAGTCTTTTTATTCCGTAGCTCATGCTCCTTCAACTATATCATACTAGCAGGCAATATTTTACTTCAACCATGAAACAGTGAAGAATAGGAAAAGCAGAAGGAGGTAAAAGGGTAGATGCCATCATGAAACAATTTTAAATATTGGTCAAAAGTCTGCCTTCCACCATAAACTCTGTGAGTCTGTATCTATCTTGCTAGACACTCTTTTCCCAAGAACAGTTCTTTGCTTGAAAGAATAAGTGAATGAATGACGGAAAAGGGAGGAAAAAGAAAACAGACTTAGGAGGGTTGCTACACTCCCTCAAACTAACAAATTCTTTTGTATTCTTTGGTTTTTCATATCCTAAGTCAATAAACAAATAGAAAATTTTTATATGTATAAAATTACATACATTTTATATAATCGTATTATGTAATTTTATACATATATAAAACTTTATATATACAAAATATAAATATATATAAATATATATGTGTGTGTGTGTACACCCACCCCCTGCACACACACAGACAACACACTTACTTGGCTTACAACTTCAGGGATCTCGATATCCCTAATTACAGCTTACATCTCAGGCTACACAGAAGCACTGCTGATTCCAGCCCTGGCATGACTCCTGTTTAAACATACTTCCCAGAAATCTCGGGCAGCTTGCCATGGTAAGGAAACAATTTACGTCAGATTTTGAGCAGGGGAATCCGTCAGGGGTGGGGAGGAAGGCGGGGGCGAGTCGTAAAAGGTGGTAAGAGTGAGGCTTTTCATGGACCATACAGCTGATCATTATTTCCCTGATTCAGGAGAAGGACAAAGTGGTTATTATTCCTCTTTGCTTCCCATTGCCTCAACAGCTCTGTTCTGAAAGTCAATGGCTGCCTGAAGTTTCCTTTGGGTGTACTGACTGAGTTTGGCTATGATACTAAAGAATGTGCCTGTCTTTTTGCTGGCTCTATTGATGGTTTGCCATAGTTAAAAGATTTCTGTTTATTAATTATGGGTGGCCTTTCATAGTCCCTTTAGTTCAAAGATTGGGATTGAAATGACCTAAGAAATAATTTAGTCAAATTTGTTCCCATTAGAGCAATTATTTGTATAACAAAAAAATCATTCTCCATTCAATAAATATTTAGCCAATGTGGCAGTTAGCATTCTACCTAATGTTCAACTACTCTTTCTTTTCCCATGCTAGCAACATTCTCATGGGATTTTTTTGGAGGGAGGGATAGCATTATATCCACATCCAAGCAATAAATTTTTCTTGGTACAAGTCAATCATGACTGTCCTATTCTCACTCTCTCAGCATTCTTGGAAGCTCTAGTGTACCTTAGTTATGGCCAAAAAGGGCTAAGAAAAGAAAGGTTTCCTGTAGAATTCTTAAAGAGGTTTTGCTTTTATGATCAAAAGAAACAACATACTGAAATGTCCTTTCTCAGTCTTGCCTTGAATGCGATAGTTACCACCTTGAAACCATGGGGATAATAGTTAGAAAGCTATAGACAGTATTGATCTATAGAACCAATGAAAATAACCACTTAACTCTACTCATCTTTTTACGTAAAGGAAACATAAGAAGTCACTATGGTCAGGTTTTTTGTTTCTTATGGAAGAAGTATACTTTCAATATGTACTATATTCTAGGCACTGTGTTAGGGAAGAGATGTGGTAGACATAGAGATGTACTGCTGAGATTACCCTTCAAGGAGGACTTGCTGCTGACCATTGGGGACAGGAATCAGCTCCTTCAGGATATACCTAGCTGCAGAGAGGCACCCTTTTTTGGGCAGGTTGCATCTCATAGCTAAGTGGGGTAAGGGTGTAAAGACCCAGTCATTTTAAGCCAATGTCAGACATGCTGACAAGCAATACTTACTCCAGAGCTCCTTGCCAGGTTGACAGAGGCTTTGGTTGTTGGGCTGGAATTGGATGGGCATTTGGAAATAGGCATAGCGTACCTGTGTATCACAGGTGAACAGCCACCTGAGAGTGCCTGCCATGGGAAAGGCACTGAGTGGCCAAGCAGACAAAATGATTGGTCTAGTTGATGTCAGCCAGCCTCTGTCATCAGCCACCCCATTGTTGGCATAATAGGCTTATGAGTGATGTGGTCAAGGTGGCAGAGATGGAGACTACCCACAAGTCTTGCTGTATGGGCTCCCACTGACCAAGGCTGACTAGCTGCTGACACGACATGGCATGGCACCGAGTATCTAATCTTCAGGCAGCAGAAATAAACAACGAGCTCTTGGTAACAGCACAGATCCTTAGAAGTTCATCTGGCCACTTAGTTGCACTTAGTTCCATTCTGGATAGGTCAGTGGAGACAGGAGCAGACACAATAGTTTGGATTAGGATTTGTCTTTATTGGCTGTGGAATTTAAGCATTCACCACTATAATTAAGCTTATAGCATAATTGACTAGTGTGGGATACTCAGATACATCAGCCCAGCAGAGCCACCTCAGAGCCAAGGAGGTCTGGGAGTGTTCTCTCTGTGTTGAGCAATAATGTACTCTCCTACACTATATCTCTCAGTCCCATGGTGCTGCTTTTATGGTACTATTTTACAAATGTCAATTCATAAATATATACCAGATATTCCTGACCTAGATCTCTGGTCTTCCTAGCTCTAGAGCAGAATGCAAAGGACTGACCACTGGAGAATATCTGTTTAAATAAAGGAAACAGGAAGAGAAGTAAGGAACGGGACTGAGAATGCACAGTTAGAAGGATAGAAGAAAGAGAAGAGAGTAGAATCAGAGAAACTGAGAGAGGACAAAGTCTAAACTACACGGTCAGATCAAGTAGGACTCAAACCACTTGTGAACTTTGAAAGAAGAGTTTCTATAACATTATGAAATAGAAGCAATGACACTATGGGTTACAGAGTGAGTGGAACGATTCGTAGGTTTGACTAAAATTAAAAACTTCACTATGGTAAACAGATAGGGCAAAAAAAGAAGGGCAACACAACATAGATGAGGATGAGAAAGAAGGAAGTAAAAGAGCAAAAGAGAAAAAATGGGGTGGATGAGAGAGGAAGGGAGGGAGGAGGAGACAGAGAAAGAGAGAGAAAGAGAAAGGAAGGGAAGGGGAGAAAGAGAGAGAAAGAGAGAGAGGAAAAAGAGAGAAAGGAAGGGAGGCAGAAAAAATACTTCATTTAAAGAAAATAAATTTTAAGGAGAAAATAAATAATGGAGAAGAATATTGCCAGCATATATTAAGTAGTTTTAAGATCCATAATGTATAAAGAGTCCTGACACATAAATAGGGGAAAGCGGTTGGGTTGTCCTTTTTATTTTCATTTTTTGAAATTAGCACATACCATGTTTAATTAAAGCATTTAAAAAAGACATCAGCTGGGCATGGCGGCTCAGGCCTGTAATCCTAGCATTTTGGGAGGCCGAGGTAGACAATTGCTTAACATCAGGAGTTCGAGATCAGCCTGAGCAACATAGTGAGACCCTGTCTCTACAGAAAAAAAAAAGAGAGAAAATTAGCTGGGTACGGTGGTGCGTGACTGAAATCCCAGCTACTTGGGAGGCTGAAGCAGGAAGACCACCTGAGTCCAGGAGTTGGAGGTTGCAGTGAAGTACGATGATGCCACTATACTCTAGCCCTCTAGCCTGGACAACAGAGTGAGACCCAGTCTCAAGAAAAAAAAAGAAAAAAAAAACTCAAAGTAAAATATTAAAAAAAAAAAAAAACAAGGAGAAATGTGTTTTTATTTATTTATTTATTTTTTGGAGCATTTCAGATTTTATTTATTTATTTTTATTTCAGGATATTATGGGGGTACAAACATTTTGGTTACATGTTATGACTTTGCCTCACCCAAGCCAGGAAGAGAGGTGTGCCCTTCCCTCCTACAGTGCTCACTGCATCCATTAGTTGTGAGTTTACCCACCCCCACACCCCCAACCCCCAATGAATACCAAAGTAAAATATTAATAAAATAAAAAAGACTTTGAGGAGATGAGGCACTCTGGATGTTCTGTTCATGCTAGCAGGACTGCACATTTTTGGGGTTTGGGCTCTCAGATATTGTTATTCAAATCCTTCAAGAAGTGATTACAATCAATGACAGCCGATATCATCGGCTATTGATTGTTAAGCCAGATTCCATTTTATGAATAAAAGATAGAGAATATAACTAGAACCGAGCAAAATAGCTCTTGTTTGTCATCACATTTTCCCCCTGTGTGTTGGGGGGAATTTCCAATGACAATTAAGTCTGTATCAGTAGCTTGCTTAACAAGTAAAGGGAGTAGACACAAAATGTCTTTAATTAAGGCTTTTTTTTTTTTTCTTGTCTAGGAAAGTTGAAAGAGTCCTGATTTGGGGGTTAGAAAGATTAAGACTTGATTCTCAGTTATAATGGTAATTAGAGCCAATTATTCATTTGCTTTCGACATAGTGTTTCCACTACAAAAGGATATTGATTCCTGCTTTGTGGCTTGTTGTGGGGGATTCAGTGGGATTTCCCGGTGCTCCAAATGAGGAATGCCCGTCTTTAACTCATCAAAAGTCTTGGACTGGCCAATCAGAGCTGCCTCTGCTTCCTGAGCTACACTAATGTCTCTGACCAAATTCCCATCTCTGTATAAAATACAGAGATCTATTAATATATCTTCCCTCAGAGTGTCCAGTTTCAATTCAATAGATGAAACTACGACTGCTCTAGGTCACATTTTAGATGTGAGGATGCACACAGCTACTCTGATTGAGTTTGGATGACTTCCAAGTTTCCTAAGGAACACATTTACGTGTCATGACTTAGGAAGAGCTACTTCTGTAAAGGACTGTTATTACTTATGTATTGGTTTTAGTCTCTGCCAGGTGCCTTCCTCATCTTGCTCCAAATTTTGAGAGACTCATAATTTATTCAGCAAATTCTTACAGAACATCCATGATGTGCCAAGCACTATGTGGCATATTGGGGACATACATATTAACAAGATCTAGTTTCTGGAGATGGGGTGCCAGGCATATAGACATTTCATAGAAGTAAAAGTATGGTCAGTGCTAAAATAGAATTATAACTAACATTTTTATGTCATTCTTTGAATCACGATACCTCCTGCCGATGCTGGTTGGGGGAAACCCAATTTTTTTTTTATTGATAAATCATAGTTGTATACGTTCATAGGATACAGTGTGATGTTTTCATATATGTATACAATGTGGAATGATTAAATCAAGTTAATTAACATATCTATCACCTCTCTTACCTATCATTTTTATGGTGTGATGTTTGAAAATTATTCTGATAGCTATTTGGAACTATATGATGCATTATTATTGACTATAGTCATTCTGATGTGCCATAAATCTCAAAATCTATTCTTCTTGTCTATCTGAAATTTTCCACCCTTTGATCAACAACTCCCTGTTCCCTCCCACCCCGTACCCCTCACCCTCTGGTAGCCATCGCTCTACTCTCTAATTCTATGAGTTCATCTTTATTAGAATCCACAGGTGAGTGAGATCGTGTGATATTGGTCTTTGTGTACCTGACTTATTTCACTTAGCATAATGACATTTTCCAAAAGAAGACATACAAATCGATCAACAGATACATGAACAAATGCTTAGCATCACAAATCATTAGACAAATGCAAATTAAAAACACAATGAGATATCACCTCATACCTGTTAGAATGGCTTTTATCAAAAAGATGAAAGATAACAAGGGTTGGAGATTATGTGGAAAAAGGAAACTCTTATACATTGTTGGCAGGAATGTATATTAGCACAGCCATCATGGAAAACAATATGGAGATTCCTCAAAAAACTAAACATAGAACTACCATAGGACACCATAATCCCACTTCTGGGTATATATCGAATGGAAAAAAAATAAGTATGTCAAAGAGATATCTATACTTCCATGTTCACTGCAGTGTTATTCACAATAGACAACTATTGAAACAATCTAAGTATCCATCAATGAATGAATTGATAAAAAGAATAACGTGCATGTATACACACACACACACGCACACACGCAATGGAATACTATATAGTCTTAAAATAGGGGAAATCCTGTTATTTGTGATAGCATGGATGGATCTGAAGGAAATTTCTAAGTATCATGTTTCCAGGAGGCAATTTCCACGTCCAAGAGAAAAATTAATTAGGATAGGAAGAGTTTTGACTTTTTGTGCCATAGTTCTCATGAAAGAAACTCCTGATCTGAATATGGAATTTGGAAAATCAGACCTGCATGTGTACAGTTTTGGTGTTCTTTTCTTGCCTCCCTCCTATTGGCAGGCCTACACTTGTCTGGCTTCTATAGGGATAAAAGTTTAGTTTGATGGAGGTGTTGGTGGTGGAAGGAGTAGTTGGAAGGCTTACTCTGACAAATGTTAAAGCACTTCCTCTAATTCAGCTTCAACAACAATAAAACTATGTTTTGTATACACTCTTCAAATTCCCTTGTTGATTATTCTTTTCTGCAGTTACAGGATTCATAGTTCTCTATGTGTCAAGCAGTTTGTGTTTGTTATAAATATTGTCTGAATATCCCTAATCCTTATTAATTTTGTGTCTGCTTATTTTATCATACCTCGAGGGAAATATCCATTAATTTCTACCAAGTGACTGAATTTGTCTATTTCTCCTCTTAGTTCTGTTAATAGTTGCTTTACATATTTTGAAGCTATGTTATCAGGTGGATGCAAATTTTGAATTGGTATATTTTCCTTATAGATTGATTCTTTTATCATCAAAAACCCATATCTTTTTATTTTTAGTAATGTTTCTTGCTTTAAAAATTACTATGGGACTTCTGGTTTTCAGTTCTACATGTAAGGAGCTGTAAATTTGCCACACCATTCTAACAAGTAAAAAGCTGAGCAAATTGAAACATTCAACAACTTTTCTTAGATACGTAAGAGAAGTAGATCACAGGGAAGACTGCTGCCCCTAAAATCAGAGAGACTGACAGATGCATACAGAGAATCACAACTTACTAGAGCAGAAACTCATAAGCTGAACTCTTCATGGGAACCAGTACCAGGCTAGGAAAACCAGAACTGTAATTGACAAATTGCTGGTTGCTCAGAGTGGACAAGTGTGAGAGTGAAAAACTCCAGAGGGACCCGTTCATAGTGAACCCTTAAACTTTTTGTGAATTTTATCTCCAGAAGCTCAGCTAGGTTCTCACAGTAAATATCAGAGAAACATCCCCTCCTACTTCTGGCAGGGGGAGGGGTAAAGGAATCTTTTAAAAATACACAAGAACATTTTGTTCTTCCTTGCAAAGTCTGCCCTCAGGAGAAATTAGCTAACCGTAGCCTTCTGGGGTTTTATCAGAGCCACACTCTCCTACTGGAAAGGAAATACCCAATGCCAGCCAGCTTTAGCTTTCCATAAGGGAAGGGAAATACCTAAGGTAAAAGAAAAACCTGAGAAGCATTTTTGATGTTCACAGTCCAAAAGTACAGGTTCACTAAAATACTGAGACCTAATCATAGGACTGTAGAAGGCTTCCCCTCCCCTGACACCTCACCACCCATTACTGAAGGTCTCTTTATAGCAGTTCCTTTCACCAAGTAACTCATGTTTAGCTATCAGGAAAAAATTACAAGACACACTAAATGGCCAAAAACATAGTTTGAAAAGACAGAAAAAACATCAGATCCAGACATGGCAGGGATGTTGAAATTATCAGACCAGAAATTTAAAACAAATATGCTTAATATGCTAAGGGCTTCAATGGATAAAGTGGAAAGCATGCAAGAGCAGATGGGCAATGTAAGCAGAGAGATGAAAATCACAAGAAAGAGCCAAAAAGAAATTCTAGAGATCAAAAACACTGTAACAGAAATGAAGAATGCCTTTGATGGGCTCACAAGTATACTAGATATGGCTGAGGAAAGAATCTCTGAGCTTGAGGCTATTATCAATAGAAACCTCCAAAACTCAAAAGCAACAAAATAAAACTGAAAAAAAAAAAAAAAAAAGGAATGGAATATCTAAGAACTGTGGGACAACTACAAAAAGTATAAATACATGTAATGGCAATACCAGAAAGAGAACAAAGACAGAAAGAAACAGGAATATTTGAAATAATAACAGCAAAGAATTTTGCCTGATTAATGTCAGATACCAAACTACAGATTCAGGAATCCCAAGAAACATTAAACAGGATAAATGCAAAAACCTACACCCAATCATATCATACTCAAACTACAGAAAATCTAATTTAAAGAAAAAACTCTGAAAGAAGCTAGGGGGAAAACACCTAAACTATAGAGGAACAAAGATAAGAATTAGATCTGACTTCTTGGAAACCATACAAGCAAGGAAAGGGTTGTGTGAAATATTTTAAGTCTTGAGAAAAAGAACTCCAACAACCTAGAGTTCCGTAGCCTGTGAAATTATCTTTCAAAAGTAAAGGAGAAACAAAGACTATCTCATACAAACAAACAATGAAGGAATACATATACATTTGCTTATGTATAATATGTTTACATTAATGTGAAATGAAGGATAGCAATGATGCAAGGAGTGTGAGGAGGAAATAGGGATATTTTGTTACTATAAGGTGCTTGCATTACCCTTGAAGTGGTAAAGTGTTATTTGAGAAGTGGTTGTGGATTAGTTAAAAATGTATATTTCAAACTCTAGGGAAACTACTGAAGAGAGGAAAAAAAAAGGATATATAACTGATATGCCAAGAAAAGAGAAAAAAAATGGAATCATAAAAAATGGAATCATATAAAATGCTAAAACCACAAAAGACAGGAAAAAATAAAAAGGCAAAAAGAGAAAAAAGAATAAGGGCAACAAGTAGAAAACAGTATCAGGTATGGTAGATATCCATCCTATTATGTCAATAATGACTTTGAAAGCCAATGGTCTTAATGCACTCATCATCAAAAGACAGATTGTCAGAGTGGATCAAAAAATAAGATCCAAGTATATGTTGTCTACAAAAAACCCACTTTAAATATAAAGACACATATAGATTAAAAGCAAATGGATAAAGAAATATATCATATTAACATTAATCAAAAGAAATCAAGAGTAGCTATATTAATTTCAGACAGAGCAGACTTCACAGCAAAGAAAGCTCTCATGGATAAAGAGGGACATTACATAATAATAAAGGGTCAATTTTCCAAGAAAAATAATGATCCTTAACATGTATGAACTTTACAACAGAGTGTCAAAAATACGTGACATGAAAACTGATTGAAGTGCAAGGAGAAACAATTTGACCCATTATTTTAGTTGGAGAGTTCAACACTCTTCTATCAGAAATGGACAACTCCAGCAGGCAGAAATCAGTGAGGATACAGTTAAACTAAACATCATCAATCAATTGGATGTAATTGACATCTGTAGAGTACTTCATCCAATAACAGGAGCTCACATAGAACATTGACCAAGGTAGACTATATTCTAGCCCATAAAATACACCTTAACAAATTTAAATTAATAGAAATCATACAATATCTGCTTTCAGGCCACAATGGAATTAAATTAGAAACTAACAGAAAGGTAATTGGAAAAATCCCAAAATATTTGGAGAAGAATCAACATACTTCTAAATCAGACATGGGTCAAAGAAGAAATTTCAAGAGAGATTTAAAAATATTTTGATATCTAAATAAATACAATCTATTGAAATTTGAAGGATGCAGAAAAATTAGTGTTTAGAAGGAAAGTGATAGCATTGAATATATATATTAGAAAAGAATAAAGTTCTAAAATCAATCATCTAAGCTTTCACATTAGGAAACTAGAAAAAGAAGAGTAAATTAAGTCCAAGGTGAGGAGAAGAAAAGAAATAACAAAAATTAGAGCAGGAATCAATTAAATTGAAAAAAGAAAATTAATACAGAAAAATCAGTGAAACTAAAAGTTGGTTCTTTGAAAAGATCAGTAAAATCAATAATCCTCTAACCAGGCTAAGTAATTTAAGAGGACACAAATTACTAATATTAGAAATGAAAGAGGTTACATAATTACAGATCTTATGTACACAAAAAGGATGTTAAGGGAATATTTTGAACAACTCTATGCTCAAAAATTTGATAATCTAGATGAAATGGATTCATTCTTTGAAAGGCACAAAGCTGCAAAAACTCACACAAGAAAAAATAGACAATCTGAATAGGTTTATCTCTATTAAAAATGGAATCAACAACTAATAATCTTCTAAAACAGAAAGCACCAGACATGGATAGGTTTACTGTAAACATTTAAACATTCCAGTAAACATTTAAGGAAGAAATTGTATCGATTTTCTACAATATTTTTCAGAAGATAAAAACAGAGGAAATACTTGCTAACTCATTCTATGAGGTCAGAATTACCCTAACTCCAAAACCAGATAAGACATTACAAGAAAGCTGTAAACCAAGATCTCTCATGACCACGGATGCAAAATCTTCAACAAAATATTAGAAAAGCAAATCAAACAATGAATAAAATATTATACACCACAAGCAAGTGAGATTTATCCCAGGTATGTGAAGCTGGTTCGACATTAAAAAATCAAATAATGTAATCCATCACTTCAATGGGCTAAAAAGAAAAATCACATGGCCAAATAAACAGATGCAGAAAAAGCATTTGATAAAATGCATCACCCATTCATGGTATAAACTATCAGTAAACTAGACAAAAAGAGGAATTTCCTCAATTCAACAGAGTATTTACAAAACAACAATAGCTAACACCATACTTAATGGTGAGAAACCAGAAGCTTTTCCACTAAGATCAGGAACAAGACAAAGAAGTCTCCTTTTACCACTACTTTTCAACATCATACTGGAAGTCCATGCTAATGCAATAACACACAAAAAAGGAAATGAAAGGTAGATTGGGATTGAGGAAATAAAACTGTCTTTGTTCACAGATGACATGATTGTCCATGTAGTAAATAGGAGAACATCAACAACAAAAAAATCTTCCTGAAACTAGTAAGTCGGTATAGCATGGTTGCAGAATATTCCCAAAGGAGTTGAAAACTTAGGTTCACACAAAAACCTGAACATGGATGTTTGTAGAAACTTTATTCATAATTACCAAAACTTGGGAGCAACCAGGATGTCCTTCAGAAGGTGAATGGGTAAATAAACTCTGGTGCATCAAAACAATGGAATGCTATTCATTGCTACAAAGAAATGAGCTATTAAGCCACAAAAGGATATTTTGGAAACTTAAATGCATATTATTCAGTGAAAGAAGTCAATCTGAAAATGCTACACATTCTTATTCCAATTACTATATGACATTCTGGAAAAGGCAAAAGTATGAAGATACTAAAAAGATATGTGGTTGTCAGGGGTTGAGGGGAGGGAGGGATAAATAGAGCTCAAAGGATTTTTAGGGCAGTGAATCTTGTCTGTATGATGTTATTAATATAATGATGGATACATGCCATTATAAATTCGTCCAAACCCATAGAATGTACAACACCAAGAGTGAACTCTAATGTAACTTTGGATTTTGAGTGATACGGCGTTAATATAGGTTCATTGTTTTGAACGAATGTACCACTCTGGTGGGGGATGTCGATAATGGCGGAAGCTGCCCATGTGTGGGGGTAGGAATCATATGGGAAATCTCTGCACATGCCTTCCTCTCAATTTTGCTAAGAACCTAAAACACTTCTTAAAAAATAAAGGCTTAAAATAAAAAATTACTATGTCTAATATTAATATATCAAATTTCTTTTATTAATGTAGCATTATATTTTTTGAACTTTTACTTCAAACTTTCTGTGTCCTTGTATTTAAGGTGTATGTTATCTTTTAAGAAGCTTATAGTTAGTTTATTCTTAATCAAAGCTATTAATCTTTGTTCTTCTAATTGAAATATTTAGTTAATTTACTTTTGAAGTAACTACTAATATATTTTCACTTACATTTACCATCTCACTGTTTGTTTTGAACTTCACTGGCTTTTTTTTGCCTCTACTTAGAGTAATTATTTTTTATTATTTTATTTTCCCTTTTGTATTTTATTTACTGTATGTTCTCTCACTATGTTTTCGATCCTTATCCTAAAGAATTCAACTCCATTTATCCCATCCAACCTTATTGAGCTATTGTTGTCATGCATTTTAATTCTGCATGTACTTTAAATTATATGAGACATTATCATTTTTAGTTATATATTCACTATTCTTAGGAATTGTCCACATTATTTACCATTTTAGTTGCTTCTCATCCTTCCAGATTTTTAATCTCCCATCATTTTCCTTTTTCCTGAAGAACTCCATGTATTAATTCTTTTGATATAGGATCGCACATGGCAAATTCTTCCAGTTTTGTCTTATTTAAAATACCTTTACATTTCACTTTTATTTTTGAAGGATCTTTTTTACTGAGTAGAGAATTCTAGATTAGTAGTATTTTGTTCAACAATTTAAATATGTCATTTTGATTTTTTCTGGTTCCCATTTTTTTCTTATGTAGTCAACTATCACTAGGACTAGTATTGTCACTGATTTGAAATATCTATTATCTATATATCTATTCATCTATCTATATATCTATCTGTCTATTATCTATCATC
>RJWJ010011745.1:0-43656 GCA_004363605.1 Indri indri | reverse complement strand
GAATCAGCATATAATCCAACAATAACAATTTCAATCTTAGGAATATACCCCAAAGAATTGAAAACAGCAATTGGAACAGATACTTATACAGCAATGTTTATTACAACATTATTCACAATAGTTAAAAGGTGGAAATAACCCAAATGTCCATCAACAGATGAAGGCATAAACAAAGTGTGGCTCAGTATATGCTTATAATAGAATATTTTTCATCCATAGAAGGAATTATATACTGATACACTAGATAACAAACATGAACCTTGAAAACATTATGCTAAGTGAAATAAGCCAGACACTAAAAAACAAACATTATATGATCCCACTTACATGACAGATCCAGATTAGGCAGAGCCCTAAGGACAAAAAGCAGATTAGAAGTTACCAGGGTTTGAGGGGAGGGGAGAACGCTTCATGATTGCAAAATTTCTGTTTGGGATGATGAAAAAATTTTGAGTAGTGTCGATGGTTGCCCAGCATTCTGAGTATAACGAATGCCACTGAATTGTTCACTTAGAAATAGCTTACATGACAAATTTTGTGTTATATCTATATTTACCATCAAAAAAGACCTCTGTCGAGAAACGAGAAACCTTTTCCTGAGGAAAAACAGGGCTTCATAGACTCATGAAGTTCTTTTCGTTCGGCAGGGTCTTTGCTGGTTGCTCAGATGCCACTTTCTCAGGGAGACCTTAAAATTGCCACTTTCTCCTACTTTAGCATTTGTTGTGGTCTTTCCTTGCTTCGTTTGCCTTCATAATATTCACCCAGCTGACATACTGTATATTTTAATTAATTACCTCTTTTTAATGTCTCTCTCTCAGCTAGAATGTAAGCTCTGTGAGGGCAGAGATTTTTATCTGGATTTTTCCCACACCCGCGCTGTATCCCCAGTGTCTGGAACTGTGGCTGGTCTAGTGTAGGCTCTCAATAAATCTTTGTGGAATGACAGATCGGTGAATACATTCCTAGAAAAGGCTCACATAGTAAAGGGAATGGAACCAATCTTTCTTCCTTGGCTGCCCTTTGAGTGAGACAAGGGTTTATTCTGCTGTCTTATAAGGAAGTCAAACCAAGGACTGGGGAGGACGGGGAACTATGAGAGGTGAAAGCATTGCTTATAATAAAATACACTCGAAGGTTGGATAGCAGCTGAAGTGGATTTTTTTAAATGTAAAAATGCAAAAAAAAAAAAATTGCGTTTTAAAAATGTTTGCAATTCCTTCTGATAACGTAGCCAGAAGCAGGCCGGGCTCCAAGGATCTTCTCTGAGCATGTCTGCATTTTCCAAGGATTAAGCAAAAAGAAAAACAAAATTAACAATTTTTATTTACTAAATGGTAGCACTGAGAAAATGGGAAGAAGAGGTCAAGAAAGAAATATTCCTTGTGTAAGTTTCTGGAAGTTCCCACTGTCAGGAAAGCTCAGGTGTGTGGACCTTGAGCCAGGTGTGTCCCTGTTGCTAGGTTCAGCTGCCGCTTCCTGCTCTTGGTGCTGTTTGAACCCAGAAGATGTCTTCCAGATGCTTATGCCACCCTGCATGCCCCCACCCTGGCCTCCTGCTTGCCTCCTTCCTGGCCCTCTTTGGTCTGTAGCCAGCAGCCTTGTTAACCTGCCTTGCCACCTGGATTCTGCAGCATGCAGGCTGTGTACGATGCTCCTTCTCTTTCTCCCTCAGTCCCCGCCTCTGCAGATGCTCAATATGTATCTGCTGAGCAATTCCAGTTGCAAAAGGAGTTCCAAACAATGAATTAGGCATGCTGCCTGCACAACTCCACAGGCACTCAAGAGGTTTAAAGAATTCTGAAACCCTCGTGGCCATTGCTGAAACCATTGCTGAAATCATGGCTATGTTTCAAGGCCCAACTCAAATGTCTCCTCTACTTTGAAGCCCATCCTCAGTGTCCCCGCTGTCCTCTCTGAGCACTTTGTGCACCCCTATACAGAACTAAATGATTGCATATTGGCACCCTTTCTATTCTATGAACTCCTCCAGGACAAAAACAATGTTTACGTATATTGCTATGTCCTGCTCCTAGCTTCCTGTCTGATGTAAAGAGATAATACAGCTTTGCTGAACTTCTCTGATTTTCTCTGCCTGCCTGCCTCCCTCATCCTCTCCCTCACCCCCTCTTTCTCTCTTCTCTTCTTTCCATTCAATTTTCCTTCCTTCCTTCCCTCCTTCTAAGACCTAATTCTAGGACTTTTAATGAACTCTTCCAAAGCCCATCCATGAACGTGCATACCGGGATTTGTTCATTTTCCTAGGAATCCGTCTTCTACCCCATCACCAATTACTCCATATTACTGTGTTTCCATCCCTTTCCAAAATCAATGGTTCTTAACTAGGGAACATGGATTCCTAAAAATTCAACACAAACTTGTGCATGTGTGCATGTGGCTGTGTTTTATATTTGTGTGTGTGTGCACAAGAGTATTTGTGTGTACACATAAGTGCACATGCATTCGTTGTGTGGAGAGAGTATCCGAAGGAGTCTGTGAGCCCTGCCTCCCCCAACCCTGCAAAGAAGCTAAGAACGTTGATGCTTTGTTTTAGTATGATATAAAAGATAAATTTATTTTTTATAAAATAAGTACAAGACGTAAGAAAAGATTTTTTTAAAAACCATTTAAAATGCTTCCATAGTCTTCAAAGCACTCCTCTACCCATAGGCGAGCCTTCAAGGAGACTCTTGCAATCAAAAGTGGAAGAGTGACCTGAGGTACCCTTCACGGCATCAGGATAGCAAATCCACACTCTTGATCCACAGAACTGTGGTAAGGTGTCCTACATTCCAGGAAATGTGCAATACTCTGAACAAGATGACAGATTTAGCGTTTTATCCAGCAACAAATTATCTTTGTTTGTCGCCGACCTGCAGAAGTTCCAGTTTCTTGGGTTGTGCAGCCTCGAAAGGCACTTCCTGTTTGAAAAGGAGGTGCACCGTGGCTGCCTCACGCGGATGAGGGCATGTGGTGCGTGCGTGGCAAATGCACACGTGCAAGTTCGAGAAATCATTTCGAGCACTTATGAATAATGATCGTGGTTGCTTGGCATCTTATTCCGTAGGGCTTCCTCATGCCCTCCACCCAACCCTCACCCGTGGCGACCTGGTCATCAGCCATTCAGAGCTTTAATCAAAAGGAGCCCAAGATATAAGATTGCAGGATCTCTTTAGGGCACAGCCCTATTCCAGTGGTTAGCAGAGGAAAGAAAAGAACTGCTAATGCCAAGTAAAGATTTCCTTCCCTCATTAACAGTGTGCATTTAAAGAAGGTCATGTAAAAAAGTGTGCATTCATTTTCAAGCAATACCAGAGAAATCCTTTCTTACTCAGCGAAATCAGGGCATGGCTCTCTTGCTTACCGCAAGAGTGTTGATAAAGTGGGAGGCTCTGGGGCTGAACTGTCAGGGGGCTTAGATTTAGGTCCCATCCCCACTAACCAAGTAAGTGGTCTTTGGTAATCATTTGACTTCCAAAAATAATACTGCCATTTACCTGATAAGGGCTTATCTATGTTATCACATTTCACTCTCAAAACAGGTTCATGAAAAAAGTGTTATTGACCGCATTCTATAGAAGAGGAAACTGAGATGACGTGAGCTTAGATAATTAGTTCAAAATCCTACAGTTAATATTTGGGGTGCAGGCTTTTTATCTAACCCCAAATGCTATTACTGCTTCTTCCCAAAGGATAATCAATAAACATTTTCACTTCTGGATTTTTCTTTGTGTTTTTTTCTAAGCGGATGATCATAATAGCAAGACCTATCTTTTGTGTGTGTGCATATACTTATAATTGGACAAATACTGTACTAAATAAAACCTTTTCTCAGAAACCCAAATGATGAAGGTATTAGTGAAGTTTCTTCAAAGAAACAGAACCAATAGGAGACATACAAATATAGATATTTACTATAAGGAATTGGCACACGTGATTTTGGAAACTAAGTCCCAAGACCTGCAGTTGGCAAGCTGGAGACCCAGAAGAGCTGATAATGTAAGTTCCAGTCCAAGACTAAGTCTAAAACAGGAGAAGACAAATGTACCAGCTCAGAGAAAATCAAACAGAAAGAGAACAAATTCTTTCTTACTTCCCGTTTTTGTTGTATCCAGGCCTCCAACAAAGTGGATGGGGCCCACCCTCTCTGGGGAGGGCAATCTACTATACTCGGTCTACCAGTTCAAATGTTAATGGCATCCTGAAACACCCTTACAGAAACACCCAATATAATATTAATATTTAACCAAATACCTGGGCACCCAGTGGCCAAGTCAAATTGACATGTAAATTTAAGCAGCACAATCTCCCTAATAATTTTTTAACAGAAGAGTAAGCTGAGACTCTAAGGAAGTTGTCCTATGTCATCAGCTGATGATGAGAGGCAGATGTGATATTCAAGAATTGTTCTTTACGTTGCTAAAGCCTAGTTTCTTATTAGCTCATCTTTCCTCCAATTCATACCTGTTTGAGTAGATTTTATCCTTCTTGGTAGTGACAAGAAATGGGAAGAGTAATTGGGGAAGCCAGTTGTGATAATTCCTAGGAAAGCAAGTAAATTTCCAAAGCCATGGGGTGTGAATTATGAACTACCATCTACCTTTCCTAGAGTTTCCTTCCCTGAACTGATGACTCCAGGTAGAACAGGTACAGTATTAAAGATCCACCCACATATACCTACTTCAACAATATAAGAAAGAGGTGGACCAGGTCAGTCACCAAGAAGGTGTTCAGCTCACATTTATGTGTAACTCAAGCCCATTTCCTAATGATCTCATCCTTTATTGCACAAACACCTCAACCCTGCAAATTCCATTCCAAGATGGAGTTAACCTAGGCCAAGTGCTTCTCTGCACCTAATTATTTTTGCTTCATTTGCATCTTTTTCGTTGTATCATTAACATGAGAAGGGGGCTCATAGCTGATATAATTAGGAGTGATGCCAGTATTGCTCAGTCTTAGCCAAGACCTTCACCTCAGTTGGAGCTGTTGGTGTCCAACAATGTTCTTGGACCCCACTTGTGGTCACAAAAGTTTAAACACTCTGTAGCCCTTTCTGTATTCATGGGTTTCTGCCAATACCTCTCACTAATTTACTGATAACTCTTTCTACTTTTACTAACTAAACCCAATGTATTTTCCTTCTCTAAAACAATAGCTTTTCCTCTATGTTATTCAGCTTTGGAGTTTGATCCTTCACCCTTTTTACCTGGCAAATCAGGATAGTGATACTTGCCTTGCTGGTTCCATGGGTTCATGAAACATGCGTGTAATACCTTGAGTTCTTCTACTGTTATTTTTTCTTAATCTCATTTTAATTTTATCCAAGTAATACATGTAATGCTTTTAAAGGTAGGATAATTAGCATAATACCTATAAAGGGAAAGAATACGAGACTTGTGATTCTCACTCTTCTTAGGCAATCATTTCCAAGTTTCTATTAGTGTTTCTTTTGCTATTTGCTCTCCATATTTCCAAAAAACATCCTTTTTAAGGATCACGCTAAGTATGGTCTCAATGGATCACATGGCTGAGTTTGCAGGCTTACATGTACTGTCTCTATTTTCTGTAGGATTTTTCATTCCATATCCACACCCCAGCTACACCTGGCATCCTCAGCTGAAGAATCTCTTTATTTCAACCCTTTCAGAGAACAAACTTCTTGTTTTGTCTTGGATGGGGAGACTTGTGCACTCCGATGACAGATTTTAATGGTCCAAATAAGGGTCGGTAAACTGTGGCCTGTGGGCCAAATCTGATCTGCTGCTTGTTTGTAAATAAAGTTTTATTGGAACACAGTTATGCCCATTCATTTAAGTATTGTCTATAGCTGCTGTCACACTGCAATAGTAGAGTTGAATAGTTGTGATAGAAACCTATGATAAACGAAGTCTAAAATATTTGCCACCTGATCTCCTATGGTCTGAATGTTTGTGTTCCCCCCAAAACTCGTATGTTGAAAACCTAATCACCAATGTGATGGTATTAGGAGGTGGGACCTTTGGAAGGTGATTAGAACATAAGGTGCAGCCCCCATGAGTGAAATTCAGTCCTTATAAAAGAGAGGCGCCAGAGGGCTGCCTTGCCCCTTTTCTGTCAGGTGAGCCTACACAGAGAAGATGGCTCTCATCAGACACTGAAATCTGCTGATGCCTGGACCTTGGACTTCCCAGCCTCTAGAACTGTGAGGAAAAGATTTCTGTTGTTTATAAGCCACACAGCTTATGGTATTTTGTTATAGTAGCCTTAGCAGACTAAGACATAGCCCTCTACAAAAAATATTTGTCATCCCCTAAATTATACTTATATACTTTCAATCAATACACCTACTTCTAACTCATTCTGCTCTACTAACTTCAAAATTACCAGGTGCCCTCTATTCCTGAAACCTTCCAGAAATTTGTGGTATAGTTTAAATCAGCTCACCTCTTACCAGTTTTTCCCCACTACATGTAGTTGAGTTTCAGTGTTCTTCTCCCTGGTATGTCAGTTACCACTCACTCATCTGGATTCTATCTTCCAAAAAAATTGTTATCTCTGCTGTTGTTTTAACTCACATTCTCTTCCTTGAAGATTTATGCCTCTTTTCTGACCTTAGTATCATTTTAGTGGGGTTGGAGAATTTATCAGTCGGTACTTTTCAGAAAATAATAAGTCACACAAGGTATTTCAAGCAGGGAAGAATTTAATTTAGGGAATATAGCTGTTTAGGACACTGTGGAGTTTCAAAGATCAAAAAACAAACCTCTGCTTGTTCTCAAGTTCACTGTTAGTTCTCAGAGAGTCAGAAAGTTGCAGGAGCCACAGGAAACCACCAGCAGTGATCAATGATGCTTAGGACATTGAGTCAAGTGCAAAACTGCAAACCACCCGGAGGCATCTGCAAACCTCAGATCCACTGAGGCTACACCTCTGCACATTCCTGCCAAAGGAGCAATAATATCAGGTCTGCCTCTCTTCTACCTCTGCCCCAGCCTGGAGATACTCTGGCCAGGGATTGTAGGAAATGGGGCGTAGAAGGGGGAGAGTGCTATGTTGCCAACAGTCCAGCACAACCAGAGATAAACAAAGGGTTTCGGTCTGCCATATTTAACTTTTCAACCCCCTCTTTTTCGTGTATACTATCAAGGTTTCTGTGAAGCCACTGACACCCACTAGCTGGAACACTGCATTCTGAGTCCACAGATGTGGGTTGGATACTTAGTGTTGTGTGACCTTGGGCAAATCCTTTAGCCTTAATGTCCCTTAGGCAAATGGAGAGAGAGGAAAAAAGCAAAACAAAAACAGAAACAGAAACCTACTTTAGGAATGCCGTGAAGAGAATAAGATAGTGCATGTTAAATGTTTTTAATAAAGTGTAAAATGCCACCTAAATGGAAAGCATAGCTATGAAGACAAATTAATTCTGGCTTACGTTTCTGACTCCAAAGAACAGCAATGTATGTCTCCAGGGAATACGTCTCCCTGTCAATCTCACCCCAAACTTCTTTTTATCTGTCCTTTTTCATATTAAAATTTTAAAAAAAAGCTATTTCAAACCCTAAGTGTAACAAAATGTCATCATTGCGCTACATTTATATCATTCTTCATCGGCCTATGGCAGATGTTCTGACAGATAAACAGAACCGTGGGCAGCTCTAAGACTTGAGGAAAAGTGGCTCAGCGTCTACTGTCTATTACATAGCCTTGTTTTATGCAGAGGCCTCAAGGTTACAAGACGTCATTTTATTTTTATAATTCTAACTGAGGTTTCTTACTGGCAATATCAATCTCAAATATTAAGTATATGCTACAGCCAAAAATGAAATCTGTTACTGTCATAAAATAATAAAAATAGCACTTTCACTAATTTGAAAATGATCCCATTTTTCTCTTATTCAATGCTAGTCTTCTGCCTTGATTATGACTATTAGGAAATTAAAGCATATTGAAATATGTAGCAGGCTGGGGCCCAATGGAGATTAAATTTGTATTTCGTGTTCACTTTTCCTTAGAAGGAGGGGGCCAGAACACCATTTTGGAATCATAGAAGGTGAATCTTTTTCAAATTACTCCAAGTAACTCTATTTAGATGTGTAGGCACAGGGTCATGGTTTCATTGTCAAAAAGAGGGTATATTCAAAGCTTATGTGCTTTGAGAATTTAAAAGGAAAAACTTGCCAAACCCTGGGAAGATCCTTGGAGAAGAAGAAAAGAGTATGGTAATTCTGGGTTCACTAGAGGACAAATGTCAGAACCAATTCTGACACAGAGAGAGAGAGCCTCCAGGAAGACTTATGCCCCAGGACAGGGCTTCTCAAAGTATGACTCATAGACCCCTGGGAATAGTGGGTACATGAAGTCAAAACTATTTTCATAATATAGTAAGGCATGATTCGCCTTTTTTTCCCTTATGTGTTGAAATTTGTTCCAATAGTGCAAAAGAAAAAGCAGTGATGGGTCAAATTTAGCTTGAATCAAGACAGTGGGCATCAAACTAACAATGTGATATTCTTCATAGCCACACACATTTTTCAAAAAAGCCAATTTCATTTAAGAATGCCTTTGATGAGGCAACCCTTGAGTTGCATGTCTTTTTAGTATTTTGTGCGACTAAATGAGAAATACCCACAAAGCATAACTGCTGCCTCCCAAGGAATGATGGTTATCTGAGGGAAAAACACACGTGTGATTATTTGAGTTGCCCCCTGAACTGGTTACTTTTGTCATAGAAAACCATTTTCACTCAAAAGAATGACTGACAGATGAACTGTAGTTATTCTGACTTCACTATTCAATTGATGTTTTCTTTAAAATTAATGCCTCTAAGGACTTCCTTGGTTTTAGCACTGAAACTCTAGCCGTTCCCCAGGAGGCCCTCAGTCTTGGGCAAACTGGGACGGTTGGTCACCCTATATGAACCTGTTATTAAAAAAAAAAAAACGAAAATATTTGTTGTTAATAATATTTGAACTTTCAAGTAAAACTTAGAATTTTGGAAAACTTGTATTGGCCACCATGAGATTGACAGCTTTCCAAATCTTCAAGGTGTTTCCGACAAGATGAAGGTGATATTAGTAAATGTAATGGTTTATACTGCGTAATAAAATATATCAACATTTGGAAGATCTGCATATCTCAGTGAACCAGTATTTTCCAAAAAGCCAATGCATGATATTATCAAGTCTTGCGTGGATAAAAGACTGATTTAAAGTACAGTGTGGGCAGATGAATTTTAATGTAACAGTATAAAGAGTTCATGATGGGGTTTCTGTTTCTACATTGCAACAAACTATTAAGAAGCTATACCTACTCTGTTTTGGTATAGTATCAAAGGATAATATCCATCCACAATTACCTGAAAGAGCAATTAAATGCTCCTCCCTTTCCAATGATGTGTCTTGTGTGAGGCAGGATTTTCTTCAACCAAAACAACAAATCATGACAAAGTGAATACAGGAACTGATATGAAAATCCAGATGTCACTTATCAAAGCCAATGATTAAAAAGATTTACAAAAATACAAAAACATGATATGCTTCTCACTAAATTTTATTTTACTTTGGAAAATGTACATATTTGTTGCAAGCATTTATTATTTATGTTAACATGTAGTGGACTTATTGTTTCTATTTTTCAATAAATAATTTTAAAATCTCTCAGTTTTCATTTCAAATATAATAAATATCCATAGGTATAACCCACATAAACAAAAGCTCTTTGGGGACCTTAATAGTTTTTAAGAGTGTAAAGAAATCCTGAGACCAAAAATTTTAAGGACCACTGCCCTAGGAAGGGGTGTGGTCACTAATTGAACCAAGATCTGCTGCTGGAGGGCATTGTTCCTTTGGGAGTAGCAATTAGGAGAACCCAGCCACTGTCATTGCTTTCTGAACCCTACCCCGTCCTTTCTCTTTCAAGAGATCCATACTCTGACATTTCTCAGCTGCATGTGAATTGCTCCCCTTAGCCAGCTTCTGTGCATTAGTCAGGACTGATCTAGGCCATCTACCCAGAACCTCAGATAACAGCAAGCTAGACCAGAAGCTCTCCATATCAAGTTATGCCTATGCTTAGGGAACCCCTGAATTTACCGTAAGTACTGGGAATAATGGCAGAGGCATCTGAGCATTGGTGCTTTAGACGTCTTGGCCATAACCCTAAATGGAATGTGTAAGGGACGTCCAAGTAACTTAGGGAGAGAGTCATCTTTTCCTCTAAATTGAGAACACGTGTTTCTCTGTCTTCTTTGTCAGGTTCCTCATACAATGACATTTCTGAAGGCTGTATATTATCTTTAGCATATTAATTTAAAGACTATAGAATCTGGAAGAAAAAGAACATCATGTTTGCCTTTTCTTTCTTAAGTATTAATAGTAGATTCATGTCCTCCCTTCTTATCTTCTACTTCATCTGCCTTCTGAGTCCTCCATTTTGGATCAAACCCAACTTCCCCTTTCTCTGCCCGTCTTCTCCAACTGTCGAGCACGGCCACAGATAGTGCCTCAACCGTGCCAAGGGCAGTTAGCATCCTCAGCCATGGATGGACTCTCTGAGGAGGGTCAGGGTGTTTCCCCAACATCTGACCACATAATCCTTTTTCACGGAACATCTAGGGGATTCCTTTCCACGGAACAGCCTTAGGAAAGTATTTAATTCTTCTGGCCATCTCTACTTTCATTTCTTTCTGATTACTTACTTTCTAAAATCAGTAATGACCTTCTTACCACTTGCACTTAAGTATGTGTAGTCCTGATATTCAATATAGCACAATAGTGAAGCACATGAATAGTAGAATCAAACATCCTAGGTTAGAATCCTGCCTCGGCCACTTACTAGCTATGTGACTTTGGGATTTAACCTCTCTTTGTGCTAATATCCTTATCTTAAAATGGGAATAATAATTGTACTTATTTATACTGTAAAGATGAAATATATGTAGGATGCTTGGAACATACTGAGTGCTATGAAACTGTTAGCTATTATAATTATTAACTGTTTAATATAATTAACTTTTGGAGAGAAGAGACTGGTCTTATTCATTTTTATATCTCTTGTTCATTGCACAGTACCTGATATAGAGTAAGAACAAAATAAATGTTTGATGAATAATAATATGTACTATTCATATGGAGGTTTACAATTTATAGCATATGTTTATATATATTAAGCACATTAGATTCTGACAAAATTTTACTAAGAAGCCAGAAAAGAAATTAATATCCTTCTTTCTCCCTAAAGATGAGAGTGAAAACAATAAAGTAGAATAAAGCTAAATGAAACTAGACAATTTTCCTCAGATTACATAGGTTAATAAGTAGCAGAGTTGGAACTAAGACTCTGATTTTGGACAATTACTTAACATCCCTTGTAGCACTATCTGAAAAAAATATTATAGAAGCTATTGAGACATCCCAATTTTTGAAAAAACAATGTTCTGCCTAAAAGAAAATTATTTTAATGGAAAAAATAATCTGATTTTTAATTTCTTAAATGTGTGTTATTCTCCCTAGATAGAAGAGGCATCGAGAATCAGAATTATTTTAAACAATAAGAATAAACAATTTCAACATGATGTTTGGTTCTGAATAAAGAATGACACTTTGAGTTTCATTTGGCATGCAAGACAGAAAGGCATAAAAGATGAATTACAGTCTTATTCCCTGAGTATAAAGGAAATGTCCCAAATCAAACTAGTCTTTTGAATTCTATGAAGAAATGTAGAAACAAATTAACCATGCGGAATATCAATAAATGCACTTCTGGTGAGGGGGCCGCACTCCAGGGTTGAGGTGGGTGGAGACAGATGAGCAATCACTGCCTGCTATGGAACAGGCAGGATGCGCATTGCTGTACAAGTGCCATTTTGCTCTGATGCAGCATCTAGCCAACGTCTTGTCCTTATCTGTTTACAAAGAAGGATACAGAACATTAGCTCTGTATAGTTTGCTTGGTCACATGCTGTTTTCTCTTTGACCCAAGTTAGTCTTTTCTCCTTCTTACCAACTCTTTATGTATTCATCATACGTCTTCCTGGTCTCCATCCTCTCTCATCTTTTCTCAGACTGTCTGAGCTCTGACCAAGGAATTCTACCAAGGTTCAGACCCAGTAGTTGTCTTGGACATCCTATCCAATTCTGATTCTGGACTTTTCACCTTATTTATACCACTTGTTGGCTTGGATATGCTAACCCTAGACTTGGATCTGCTTTTTGGTATTTATAATACCAACGGAATACTTTTTTCTATACCAAGGGTTGGCCAACTATAGCCTGTGGGCCAAATCTGGCCCACAGCCTCTTTTTGTAAGTTGTCTTATTGGAATACAGACATGCTCATTCATTTCTGTGTTGTCTATGGCTGCTTTTGTACTACAACAGCAGGGACCATATGTCCCACAAAACTTGAAATATTTAGTATGTTGCCCTTCAAAGAAAAACTTTGCTGAACAGCATTCGTTCTGTACTAACAGATGTCTAAGATATGTATTTTGCTTATATTGCTACTCTCTCTGTCCTGACCTTCCAGTCGGGTCTCATACCATCCATAACTCTCCTAGCCTACCTTTTCTTGAGATGATAACTCCTCAGTTGGCTGTCACTGATTACCAGGTGGCAGAGGTCAATCAGCAACATCTATATTGGTTTTTCTCTCAGGACTATGATTCTAAGAGGAGAGGCACCTTTGCTATCTCTTCCTCTGTGCTCCTCTGTCTAGAATTTTCTGAAAACTTCGGGTTCTTCCTCATTTATTTTTTTCTCTAACTTTCTAATGCAGCCCTGCCTACTAATTTATGTTTGAGGAGGTATTGATTTTGCATAATGGTTTTCTCTTGTATTACACACATGACAACATTCTCCTTACTTAACCCAGACAACAATTTGGTTGACACATCTGCAGAAACTCTTGCTCTTCCCTTGTCTATGTGGCAAGACATAGACAAGATTGTTGCTGTTGTTTTTATCCTTTAAAAAGAGGAATAATAAGGCTTGATCCATTCCAGATATGATGCATCATTTAATAGAACTTTCAGTTCTCCACTGTATTTATTATCTAGAGTTGTGTAAAAAATTATCCCCAAACCTAGTGGCTTTGAGCAACAACATCTATTACCTCACAGTATTTATGAGTCAGGAATCCAGGTGTGGCTTACCTGGGTCCTCTGCCTTAGGATCTCTCACAGGCAGCAATCAAAGTGCCAGCCTGAGTTGTAGTTGTCTCAAGATTCTACAGGGGAAAGAGCTGCTTCCAAGCTCACTCATGTGGTTGCTGGCAGCATTCAGTTCCTCCTTGGCTGCTGGCTGGAGGCCACCCTCAGCTCCTGGCCACTCAAGTCTCTCCATATGCAGCTCCCAACATGGCAGCTGGCTCCACCAAAGCAAACAAGCAGGAAATGCCAGAGAGAGTGCAAGCAGGACAGAAGTCATCACCTCTTTGTAAACTAATCTTGAAAGTAACATCCTGTCCTCTCTGTCATATCCTATTCATTAGACTTGGCTCACTATACTCAAGGGGAGGAGATTACATGACGGCATGGAAACCAGGAGGTGGGGACAGTTAGGGGCCATTTCAGAAGCTGCCTGCCATGTCACCTTCCAGTGCAAATATGCGCTTACAGCATGTAGCCGTCCTCCAGTCTCCTATCTCTTTCTTATTCTTCTTATGGTATTCAGGGCCAAGATCAAATGCCTGATACTCTTAACATCCGTGCTGGACCCTTTTCTACTTCTGCAGGCTACAGCCAGGCTAACATATCATTCCATCAGCTGAACCATTATGCCAAGGAGCTATCGTACATTATTTCCCTTTGGATTTGGGAGAACTTTAAATATTTGAGTACATTATGGCTCCAGCTAAAAGCACATTTATTGTTCCCACTGGAGGACAGAGTTACAAACACTGCTAAAATACCTGCTTTAACATGAGCATCATTTTTATTAGATTTTTTTCTTTGTGAGCAACAGTAGGTAGTAATGGTCTTCTATTTTGTGTATATGTTTTCATTTTTGGTTGTATATTTTGGTTTGCTTCTTACCCATAGCAAAAACTCAGTGATCTCTCTGTGCATAAATATATCTCTGCCAAAACAAAAATTTTATTCAGAAGTGATACCATGTAGAAAGTAATTCTTCTGATAGAGGCATTTGTGTTTGCTCACTGTCTTCAGCATGATGAAATGAAGATTAATTCTTCTGCAACCTAAGCCAAAAATAATGCCAATATTCCCTCTGTGTGTTGCTTCCCACGGAACCACACCATAAACACCCCCAGTCCACGTTCATCCTCTCTGCTATCGCATAACCAACTTTAAGGGCCAGTCGGAGCTCATATTAATGCCAGCTGCCAATTCCTAAGCCACCTCTAACAGCCTTTTATAATACATTAGTCCTTCTGCTGCAGCCCAAAAAGCAGAGGAGTAAACGGAAGTCAGCTCTAGGGTAAAAGGAAGAGCTTCCAAAATGTCTTGATCCACTTAATGAAAGATTATTTTTTTTTAAAATAATTATTGCAATAAGCTAGTTAACTTCTTCACAGATCAGTCCCTCCACTGTTCCAGCCTAATTAGAGTAATTTGTGTTTAAGGCAATATTGATTTTTCATAATGGTTTTCTCTTGTATTACACACGGGACAACATTCTCCTTACTTAACCTGGACAACAATCTGGTTAACTGATATGCAGAAACTCTTGTTCAGAGTTCTACCCTGGCATTGATGTCTCAAGGAGAGAAGAGTTCCAATTGCTGTGGATGGTATTATTGAATACATAAGTAAACCAAGAAAATAGCAGAGAACTAGGGAAGGAAGGGCTTCGTTTGTTTCATCTTGTTAAAACTGTGGTGCTGTGGGCTGCTACAATTAAAATGAGTTTTGTTGGTTTTCCTCTTGGCTGCCTACCCACCCCTTGCCCCCTCCCGAAACCCTGTGCTCTCTGAATAACTTGGGTCCATCCCAGGGACAGGTAGAATTGAAAAGTCTTTTTATTTCCATAGGCTTAAGCTAAACCCCTCAAAACAAGCTATTCCAGAGCTGAGCTGGAGCAAGGCTAATGCTGCGGTTGGCAGCTCATGCACGGCCTCCTCCTTGGCGAGTCCAGCCGTAGCTCTTATCCACTTCAGCTGTCTTTTAAAAGCCTCCTTCTCACAAAAGACGGAGCTGATCTCAAGGGCCTGGGAAAATAGAAAATTCTCACACTGTGATGGGAAACACTGTCAAGACCTGAAAGTCTATAGTGAAGCATCTGACACCAGTGTGCAGTCACGGGGAAGGTGAGGGAATAAGGCTGTCTGGAAGAAACAACAAAAAAATTAAAATAGGTGGGTAAGCCAGAATTATAACATTTAAGAAGCAATCAAGACCAATTTACTCTTCAGAGAGTGTACAGTCAATGACCTTGTCTTATATTAACTGCGGTATAACTTTCTGCCCCTCCGTGTGTCCTCAAATGGGATCTTAGGAGGAATGTGTAAAGTTTAGGCTGCTGATACCCTTAACATTGTTGCTAGGGGTCAAAAAAGTAGATTGACTTGCTCATTTGGAAGACAATATTCAGTGTGGCAGTTCTTATATTGCTTGTTCCCTGTGTTTGTTTTTTTTTGTTTTGGATGGGTGCTGCATCTATCAAAGCCATAGCTCTAAGAAAGCCTATCGCTTGAAATCGTCGTATCATATTCTTTTTGGTATTCATAGTCATATTCCTCTTGAGAGATTGACAGTTCACATCTATCCAGCCATGTATTTATGTATCTCTTATCACCAAGGTACCTGGAAACTCAAAGGACAAAGGCAATGTACTCTACCCCCACCAGGAGATTAGGATGAGTTGCCTGGCTAATGATGAGAGAAGTGAGAAAAGTCAGAGCCTATGCCTTATTTTTTGATGAATGCTCTTTAAATTGATATTAACTTATATAAAAAGCAGGTTTCAAAAGAGTATTAATATACATGACACCGCGCCACACAGCAAAGAGAATTTTTGAGCTTTCAAATATTCTGGGACTGCATCTTCCAACAGAAATTACGATTTCATTAGCATTTACGACTGGCCTTCCAGGGATGTTTGCCAAAGAGATGAGAGCAGAAAAACCCAAACCAAAACAAAAAACCACGGCAGCCCTTTCACAGGCCCACACAAAGGTGCTAATTAGTGATGGTTTTCTTCTATGGGCAATGGCCCATGATGCTAAGACTTGTGGCCATAGACCTCTTTCTATTATGCCTAGGAAAACAACAAACACATTACACAAAATGAAAATTTCACTTTGTGGAGTTTTATGTCAACTAATGGTCTCCAAGCATATGAGTTGTTATGCAAAAGATTATGAGAAGATATTTTCTACAGAGGAAATTAGCCCCTGCCTAGGTAAGGTGAGCCTGAATTTTCCAACTGTGAGACTGTTTTAATATAAAACAGATGAGTTACAGAGGGAGGTAGGAGCAACATTTTTGTGATAAAAATTTTAAATATTAAAAAAAATTGTCTCCTTTAAAATGAATCTATGGTAATTTTACTCAATTTACTTCTAATGTTCTAGAGTAGAATCTTCAGTGACTCCATACCAGCAATGACCACTTATTAAATATGCACTGAGTGCCACATCCTGTACCTTCTTATCTCATTTCACTCCCATAATAACTCTGTGAGGAAGGCATTGCTCTCTTCATTTCTCAGATGGGGAAGAAAAGCGTCAGTGAGATGGAATCACTTCCCTAAAGTCACATAGATAAAGTGTGATAGAGCCGGGATTTAAACCAAAATCTTTGAGTCACCCAAATCCCACTTCTTTATCCATCTGAAAGAAGCATAAAGACAACCCCAGGGCCCCAGACCTTGCCCTGGAGCCTAGGCAGAATTCATACGGTCTGAATGAATAAAACCCCATTCAATACTGTTGAACAGTTTATAAGTGAGTATATTTGATAACTTGATTCTCCACTCCACCTCATATGGTGATAACTCAGTCCCAGGAATCTTTGCTGTAGAGCCATTCATTCAATAAATATTTAGTGGGCATCTACCATGTGTCAAATACTGTGCTGGTTGCTGATCCATGGAAAGGGAAGCCTTCCTGCTTGCTTTCTGTTCCCCTTTGCCACAAGGAAGGAGGCAGAATGTAGATTCCATGTTTGCAGGTGTAAAAAGAAGGGAGAAATAAGCAGAATTTGGGAAAAGAGGAAGAGCAGTGCCATCAAAAAACACAGGAGTGGGGCACTCATGTTCATTACAATGTGAACGGAGAAGAACCCAAATTCTGTAAAATAATTTAAAGAGGTTTATTCTGAGCTGAATATGTGTGACCATGGTGCAGAGAGCCACACCCAGGAAGCTTTGAGCAAGTGGTTTCACTGTGGTTGGGTTGCAATTTGGTTTTGTACATTTTAGGAAGATGAGAATTATATGGGTTGCAATTTGGTTTTATACATTTTAGGAAGATGAGAATTATATGTAAAGTCATAAATCAATACATGGAAAGCATACATTGGTTTGGCCTGAAAAGGCAGGACATTTCCAAGTGGGGCATTACAGATTATAGGTGGGTTTATAGATTCTTTGGTTTGTAATTGGTTAAAGAGATGAAGCTTGGTCTAAAGGCTTGGAGAGTTTTGAGTTAAGATAAGGAATTCTGTTAATCAGAGACAAGACACCAGACATATACCCAGACTCAAGTGATTTGTTAAGTAAATTGATGACCTGTAGGTGTGGTTTAAGCTTTGCCTTGTATAGCCTTAGGCCTGTTAATGAGTTATAAAAGATATGTCGAAGTAGGGAGGAGGGCATGATCAGGCATGTCTGACCTCCCTTCTCATGGCCAGCAACTCAGCTTTAGGGTATTTCTGAGGTCTCCTTGGCCAAGAGGGAGTTCATTCAGTCAGCAGGGGTGGGGGGCTTAAGATTTTATTTTAGTTCATAACAGCATTATTCACAATAGCCAAGAGATGGAATCAACCTGAGTGTCTATCAACAGGTGAATGGATAGCAAAAATGTGGTATATATACATAATGACTACTCTTCTGCCCTAAAAATGAAGGAAATCAGTCCTTTGCAGCAACACGGATGAAACTAGAAGACATTACGTTAAGTGAACTAAGCCAAGCACAGAAACAAACATACATATGATCTCACTAGATTATGGAATCTAAAAAAGCTGAACTCATAGAAGCAGAGTATATAATTAATGGTGGTACCACAGGCTGAGGGTGGGGGGTAGGGTGTGGGGGGGGTGGGGACTGAGGAGATGTTGGCCAAATGATACAAAATTTCAGTTAGGATGAATAAGTTCAAGAGATCTATCATACAATATGGTGACTACTGTTAATAATGGCACATTGTATACTTGGAAATTACTGAGAGTGGAATTTAAGTGTTCTCACCACAAAAAAATAAGTATGTGAGTTAATGCATGTGTTAATTAGTTTCATTTAGCCATTTCACAAAGTATACATATATCAAAACATCATATCGTACACCATAAATACATACACCATTTTTATTTGTCAATTAAAAAATAAAAATTTTTTGAAGTCATTTAAAAAACAGGAATGGAGTTTAGACCTTTGAAAAATATGTGCAATTAACTATCCTTTGAATTTTGGAAAGGGCAAATTTAGAAAAGGGCACAAGACATGTTGTGCACTGGACTGTGAACACACTTCCTCCTAAGTGACGATTTGGGGCAGAGAACTAAAACACAGTCCTGGAAGTTGAGGTGACATTAAGGATGGCAGCATCATCATAGGGAGTTACTGAGGCAGGTCCACGAGGTTGCTTTGAAGCAGCCACTAAGAACAGGGACCATCTTCAACCATCTCCTAGGGCTCGTGGCAGATGCAGATCCCTGGGTGAGTCACCAGCAGGCTGACCCTGTGTGACAAGACCTGGTTTGCAAGTTGTTAATGATATTCACAAGCAGGAGAGAGGGAAGGTGCACGGACAGGATGCTGTCAGTGCAGACCCCACAGTCGGTCATCTTGGTCTAGAGGGGAATCTTGAGGTTAGTCCAAAGTGAGAAGTTGGAAGGAGGGACATGGAGAAAGACAGGGCCTGAAGCAAGCTGTGGAGGAAGCTCGCTTGCTTCAGTGACATGCGTGGAAAGGTGCAGAAATACTTTGGGCTCTGGTCTGTTTGAGTCCTGACCTACCTGTAGAACCCTGAGTGAAGAAGCACGTTCTAAACAGAATATCCAAATATCCTCATGTCTCTCAGAAACCAGGAAGCAGACTGCTGTACCTAGTTCATGGAAACGCTTATTAGCAACCCTAGTCATCACCTACTTTTCTGATATCTTGCCATTTCCTGGAATTTCCCTCTCATGTCCTCATCACACCATTTCATTCCTCATTGTGCTTCCATCCCACCCTGTAAGGCTGATGTAAAATGAAGAATGTGCTCCCTGCTCATCACACTCTTGCCCCCTCAGCCTCAACTCCTCTGAGGAGTGCACTTTGGTTTGGGCCCATTTTGCTGCCATCAACCACCTCTTGAATTAGGTGTTTTCCATCCCACCCTACCCTTCAGATTTTGCAACACAGAAACCCAGGAATCACTCTGAAAATTTTTAGAACAGGAGGGGAAAAGCTGATCCACTAAGTCAGAACGGCTTTTAGAGGGGAGGGTGGCAAAGGGCCAGGCTGAGAATAGCTGTAAGTTAATAACTGTGTCCCCTGTGTAATGGCTAAAGCCCAAAACAGAAAGAGTGACATTTCAGGCCACCCTTGTAGGCTCAATTGATCCCGGTGAATCCCTGGGAAATGCAACGTATTGACTATGCCAGAAACTGCCTGTGGAGCCCATGAAACCATGTGATTTTCACCTCCAGGCCCCATGGAAATATCAGTGGAGCCTTGGAGTGCCCAAACCTGGGATCACCACCATTGGAGGGGTCAGTCCACCCAAGGCTAGTGGGATAGCCAGAGTTGACATCCATACCAAGGTCTTCCAACTTCCGATGCTCTAAAACAAAGCCTAATGCACACAGATCTACAGGAATAAACAGTCCTGGAGTTCGCATGGCAGCTTTCCTGTGGTTAAACAGTCAGTGATGTCGTCACAGGAAAATATGGTGAATTACCAAGGAAGATTATTCTGTTTTTAAGGGAAAATGCTTCCCAATTAAATGTTTATTGTTCCCTATCAATAATCTATAAGCACAGCAATTTATTAGTAAACGAAGCCTGCTCTCATCCTGGGAAAGAAGGGAAGGAATCAGTGTTTATGCCACAACTCAAAAGGTAGATGTTGAAATGGTTGAAAGCATTTCATTCATTTATTCACTCATCTATTTATTCAACACACATTTGCTAGTGCCTGCTTTCCATCTCACACCCTATTCTCAGCACATTAGACACCGTGACGAGCAGATACACTAGCCCCTCAAACTCATACTCTAGCCAGGAAATAGCAAGTGAGTGAGTTCTCTGATTAGCACTCAGGAAGGAGGCCAAAGAGTCAGGGCACATAGTGTGAGTCTGGGGCTCATTCCAAAAGATGGTCGATTTAAATGGAGCCTAAATGAAAGCTGTGAAGCATAGGCCAGAACGTTCCAGGCAGAGAGTCCAGCATGATGCTCTCGTGTGGGGACTACAATCCTCTGTGATGCTTCCTCACCAGTAACACAGAAGGTTTATCAGCAGAGGGTAGGAAACTCAGGGGAGATGAATAACTTTTTCTCAAGGCAGCTGGCATACGTAATTCAAATGACATTCCTATCAATAGCCTCCCCCTTTGTACTTTAATTAATGTGTGCCGAACAGTTTTCTATCTTGTGCTCAGATCTGTGTCCATGTTCAACATTTCTGGGCACCGTCCTCAATGGTGATAGACAGGCTTCTGACAAAAATAGTCTTCTTTTTTTGTTTTTTTTTTCCCCTCTTCCATTAGCCATGGCCTCTTGCCATGTGAAGTCTCACAAATGGACACAAACCAATCAATCACCCTTATAAAAATGTCAAAATTCATCCTTCCCTACTGTGAAATGAATACACTGACCTTAACACAAATGTAGAAATAAATTAAAAAAAAAAAATCCATCCCCACCATGGACCCCTGGCTGCCACATTTAGATTTCCATACTTTTCAGCCTGACAAGGCTGACGTTGCTGAGAAGAATTTCTTGCTTCCTTTTTTTTTATTAAAAAAAAAAAGACAAACAAAACTGGAAGCAGACAAATATGCCCAAAATTTACTAATAACTTATTTGCATACAGGCACTGCCTGTCAAGAAGTGTAGCGAGGAAGAGCCATTATCTGCTCAGAAGGAAGAAATGAGAGGCAGATGGATCTAAGGTAGTGAAGGGGGGAGAAGCAGTCATTTCTTATTCTCTTTAGAAATAAACAAAAATTAGTTTTCTCAATCTAGAGGCCTTCTAACACTGAACCAGGGCACCTTTTGCATTCAGTGTCAAGTTCTAGCTTGGTGTGGTGTAGCACTGGATAAACATGGAAGCCCCGACATTGGCAGATGTCAGCTCAAGTCCTGGCTCTGTCGTTCATCATCTCGTGACTGTGAGCAGGTTGCTTAATCTCTTTAACCCTCAATTTCCTCATTTGTAAAACAAGGCAATAGTATCTACCTCCTCAAGTGTTGCTGTGGACATCTCTTGTTTTCACCAGCCTGAGCAACCATGTGTACTCTTTTGGTAACAGAACTTCAGTTGTCTTTGGAGAAGCACACTTCCCACTCTCAAAGCGTGAGGTTTTGGGGGGATAACCCCACCTCTGGCTCTTGGGAGGGGACATGTGATAGGCACCTGGAGCATCAGAGCACCACAACTCCTTGGTCATAGATCTGTTTCAAGTTCATGCATGTGACACAGTCTAGGACAATGAAACTCCTATTAAAGACATTTTAGAAAATTGTTGGGAAGGATAATCTCTGGGTGCTGAAGTTACTAAGCTGCTAGGAATTAGAACTGAAGTTGCTGGGAACCTTGGAGAAAGCCTGCCCAAGCATGAACCTAATAGAGAAAAACAGAAGAGAGATGGAGAGAGAAGGATTGAAGTTCCTAGATCTTGCTGCAGCTCTGAGCTTTTGGTTCCATAAGTCAATAAATTCTCTTTTCTTGTGTTGGGTTGTTTGAATTAGATTTCTGAAAATTTTACTTGAAGTAAACTCAATTTATACATGAGTTTTGAGAATTAAACTACAATGTGTGCATCTATAATAGTATTTAGTACAATCATACATTGTGCCGTGTGCATGTGTGTTTACATATGTTTCTCCCTGTAGTGCTTGAAAGTTGCTGAATGAGTCAAGAAGCAAAAAATAGTCAAGGCTGCAAACGATGGCTCTGCCGATGGCTACTATCTCCAGTAGCCCCAGGACATTTTTCATTCTGTGTTTAAGAAACAGATCACATTTTGGACTTCTCACTCATTTCTTTTGACTACCATCATTTGCAACATCAAAATTTAAAATGAGGAAGAAAGAGGGAAAGAAGGAAGGAAGAAACAAATGAAAAAAGGAAAGAAAGGGTCAGATATTGATAAGCTTTTAAAGGAGGGATGATGCCATGGGACGCCTGGTCTCCTGATCCTGTAATTCTTCCACACTTAAGAGTTACCTCCTCCCAGGGATTCCATGGCTACTCAATAACCAGATGACTCCATTTGTCCCTGCACCTCTTCTATAAAAGCCTGTATTTGTTCAGAAAAAAATAAGCTAAAACCCTCTCAGGAGCAAATGACTGATAATAGTTCAAAGAGTTGTCCTTTTCATGGGCATTTGCATTTTAAAAGGTATCAACACAAAACCAAAAGTAGTTTGGCATCACGGAGAAAGGAACTATCGTGGAGAACCTACTATGAGCTGGGCAATTTATATACTGTATCTGCTTAATCCTCATAACTACATTGCGAGGTCTTATCCTACTCATTTTTCAGGTGGTGAAATATGCTCAGAGAAGTTCAAATACTTGCAAAAAGCTACATAATGCAAAAGGGCTGGATCTGGAATGAAAGCCAAATTTACTGACCCAAAGCCCAAGTTTTTGATTAAGACTCTTCCTAGTGATCCTGGAATCATGACTGTCTCTTGCTGAGCATCCCGCTGGCTCTGGCCATGGAGGTTGTAGACACAATTCCAATTATTGATCCAGTATCAGGATGAAGCGGAGGCAGGACAGAGGACAGCAGAGTGACAAAGTGGGTTTTATCTGATGCATTTTTAAATTCAATAATAGGAATCACCCCAGCACTTATTCGTGGGGAAAAAAAAATTCAGTTACACAGATTTTTCTAAACTGCATACCAGCACCTAATCAGTTTGGTCTTTCTTTTTCTCTTTCCCTTCAATTTTACTTTAGCATCTAGCCTTGTGTGGTTGGCTATGTAGGGAGGGCAAAAGAATTTTCTGTGCTCTGTAGTCTTCTTTCTGTCATTCTCTGCTTTCTCACACTGTAGTCTTAATTTGATCAGCAGTTATGAAAAGGAAACATTAATCCTGGGGAAAGGGGCATTGTTCATGGCCAGACAGTTTCAGTATTGCTTCTAAAGTGAAGTGTTTTGTGCTTGGATATGAGTTTTGTCCCTTGGGATGCTGTAACTCCTTGACATGAGAAGAGAAAGGGGGACAAAGTTGCTCATTACTGGACAGATGACACCTGTACTGGGTACTGGGAAGGCCTGTCAGAGATTGTAGTAAATTCTACACCCCAGTGGAGCTTTTGGGCAAGAGGGTCCCAGAAGATGCCGATGTATATGTATGTGGTCATGGGGGCATTGGTGATGGGAGCCAAATGGGGCAGGGTGAGAGAAAAAAAGAAAAACAAGGATGAACTTTGCCCCGTCTGTTGTGACAGGCCAGTCTCATTCACCTAGGAGTGTAAGCCTAAGTAGTTTATTCATTATGATTACAGTTGTCATTTCTGTGACACTTACTGGATCCCAGGCACCTTGCTAAGTGCTTTATGTGAATGTTTCATTTTTATCCTTACAGTAAATGTTAGGGGTAGGTACCGTTACAATGGTTGAGGAAAATGAGGTTTAAGGTTTCAGCAGCTTGTGCCAGATTTACCATGCTCCTAATCACTTCGCTGTACTGTCTCCTGGATGTCTATCATGTACCAGGCCCTAGGCTGAATCCCAAAGATACAGGCATGAATATAAAAAGGTCACAGGCCTATTAGTCTAGTGGAGGGAGCAGCTGAATGAACCAAGTATTGTAACTTCAGCACTTAGCCCAGTGCCTGGCCCATGGGAGATATTCTTCAGATATTTATTGGATGATGGATGGATGGATGGATGTTATACATGGATAGATGAATGGATGAATGGGTGGATGGATGAACTATAATGTAGTATGATAGCTGCACTAACAGAGGTAAGCATGGAGTCTGTGGGAGCATAGAGAAGAAGGAATCAAACCTATATAAAATCGGTGATGTTTCAGCTGTGTTTTGAAGTAGGGGTAGATGTGCACCAGCTAGTGACTAGCATCATATAAGATTGACTCCATGTCGTACTTTCACCATCACTCTGCTTCAGCAAAGCAGCTCTGAGCTTTTTTTCTCCCGTCATCCAGAAAAAGCCAGAGGCTGTAGAGCAAAGAGCAAACGTCCCAATCTGCCCAGTCTCCATTCACTCTTCTCCCCAGGGCACTGTCAAGCCTTTCTCTGACATTGGTTTTCTTCCTTCCTTCCACCATGAGCAGGCCAGCTCCCAAAAGTGAAATGAATTGACTATAAACCTGGTATCTGCATTTTTTAGACTAAGAATCATTAATGTTTTAAGAGCAGAGTGCAAAATTTCAGGTCTCCATAAATAATCATTACAAGAATCATAACAACCAATCATAATTAACACAGCAGCAGCAACAAGAATGTCTTGCTTATGTTTACAGTGCTTTTATGATGTACAATGGTCTTTCAATGCACATTATTTAACAGATCCTAGCAACCCCGTTAGAGAGACAAAGCAAGTAATCCTTCTGCCATTTGACATAGATGGGACTGATGCTCAGAAGAGATGAGATAAAGCATCTAGTCCTGGTTCAATGCTGATGATCAGACATCCTCATCCATTTGAAACTTATGGTAGCCTGGTAAGTAGGTGCTAGTGTTCCCATGCTCGCCATTAAGTAAACTGATGTTCAGGAAGTGACTTATCCAGAGGCACCAAGGTAGCCCAATGGGAAAGCTGGGACTGACAGCCAATTTTTCTCATCCTTTGTGCAGTGCTCTTTGTATTTCAATATCTTGCTTTCTCAGTCCTCAAGAGATTCAGAGAAAGAGGACTAGTGACCAAGCAGCCCACCTTTTTAGAGAGTTTTTACAGGGGCTATTAGAAATGTTAAGAGTTTTGGCAGTCACTGATCCACCCAAACTCAGCCAACCCTGGCTATAGACCAAAGATGCCTGGGGCCAGAGCCAGCTCTTAACAAAACTGTACATTATTTGAGGTTCAAAGTTTGTCTTGGCCTCTTCAATTGCCTTTCAGGACCATTGTCTTCCATCTTTTTGTGTTTTTTTTTGCCACTTCTCCACCTCATTGACTATTCTCGTATTCTCTACTGTTGCCCTTGGTATTTTAAATAATGTTTTGATTCTTAGGAATGAGATATCTGTGTGCATGTGTGTGAGAGAGTGAGTGTGTGTGTGTGTGTGTGTGTGTGTGTGTGTGTATTGGGAGGAGACTGTGTGTGGGGGGGGGTGTATTGGGAGGAGACTTAGTAAAGCTTCTTAGAATCTTCCCACATGTGAAAGTAACACCACTGCCACTTGCTAATTATATCACGAGAACCATTCACAGTCAATCTTATCTCTTACCCTGAGAGCAGAAGCCCTTTGAATGGTGAGGCTGTAGTTACAAGCATACCAATTGCTACTGCATCTACCATGCAGAACTACTCCTCCCCAAGAGCTGGGGCAAATGAAAGAAGGGTAGGAAATCTAGGCTTAGAGGTTCTCCGAGGGGCTACAGAGTGTCTCCCAACAACCCCTCAACCACCATCCATGAAAATGGAACCGCCCACTCCCAAAGGCAATGAGAAGCAATACATCTGCAGAGCTAGGGGAACCAGAAGGAAACCAGAAAACCAGAAAAGCTATAAAGAAGGTGGCAGATGGATCTTGCAGGGAAAGGGGAGACAGTGTGGGGCTGGAGCAGAGGAGTAGCAGGATTAGATGTGGGATCAGAGTGGAGAGGACCATGGGAGGATGGAAGACCAGTTAAGGAACTGACTGTTGCAGTAGCCCAGATGAAAGATGATGAGGAACATGAACCAAAGCAGCAGCAGAGGAGATTGGGAGAATAGGAGCCTTAGATATGAGAGGGAGAGAGTCCCCAGCAGAGATACATTCTTGGGGCAAGACTAAATAAGGGCACTCAGCCCTGGAGAAACAAAGGTGGGAGCTGCCATCGATTGGGAAGACAGGCCCCACAACATGCCTGACCAGCGTCACCAGTTGCCCAGTGTTTGCAGGGAGATCTACGAATGATGTAGGGTGAAACAGGAGGGAGGTCTCTGGCATGAAAACCAGTTTTCTTTTCTATCCTTTCCTGATGGTGTTAGGGTTAACACCTCTGGTCTCATAGGACAACCAAGGGCATTTTCATTGCCACGTCTGGTCAGCACTTCTGATTTATGTCCTGTCAGGAAGATCTATTTCCCCAGTAATAGTCATGTTTCCACTGGTGATTTCCTTCCCCTTGGGACCTGAGATTGCAGCTAGCTCTGTAGCCTCCTGAGGCACATCACCTAAATGTTCCCCTTGGAAATTGCTACTGCAAACATTCTCAATCAAAACCCAATAAAGTGTCTGAGAGCTTGTACTACCCTGGAGGCTGGGAATTGCACACTGAAATCATATCCCAGCATATTAAACAAAAGGCCCATTCCAATCCCATCCCAACAATACAGATTTTTAGAATTACAGCTCAGCTTTAATCAATTAAAGGCAGGTTTGGTTACTGAATTAATCATATTTATCTATAATCTTGAGACATTTAGAAATGCTAGCACATGTTAGACACATTCAAACTGTATTGAAAGCAAGCAGCAGTTTATAAAAAGTTATCATTTAGAGAATTTCTTCCATGACTAGGACTTTGTAAAAATCCCATTTTGTATTTTCTACAACAGAACTTCACAAAAGCAGATATCGATAAAGCCCGCCCTTCCAAAAATAGTGATTTTTTTTTTTCTTCCGAAGAAAGTAAACTTCTAGTGGTGAATTAATTAGAGAACAGTCTCTACAGCTTTATTTCTTTCTTAGGGGAAAAGTCAGGCTGATGGGAGAGCCAGGCATCATTTAGAGAAGGGATTTGTTCTGTTTTGTTGATCTCTCTGTCCCTAGGATGGTGTTGTCGCATGGCTGAGGCTGAGTCACCAGCAGCATTTCTATGTTTCAGCTCGTGGGAAGGGAGAAAGAAGCAGCGAAGTGAAGCCATTTCCTCCTGAGGAAGAGACGGGAAGTTGCTCACCTCATTTCTATTCACATGCCTATTGGCCAGAGCTTCATTATGTGGCAAGACGTAGTTGCCAGGGAGCTGGGGAATGTGGTTGCTAATTGGTGGTTATTGCTGCTTCCTTAAAACTTGGGGATATAGAGGAACAATTAGTGGTCTCTGCCAAAGTTTTCTTCCCAAACTTTGTCTTGTGAGCCTTTTTCTCTGTGCTCTGCCACACTGAACTTCTTGACATTCTGGGCTTGTTCCATCCTGTCTCATGTCTCTGTACCTGTGTATGCAGCACTGTCTTCCTGGGATAGCTTTGCTCTCCCTCTCAGCCAGCTTCATTCTTGCACATCCTCTAAAATTGATCTCAGCTACTCGGGAGGCTGAGGCGGAAGGATTGCTTGAGCACAGGAGTTCGAGGCTGCAGTGAACTATGATCACACCACTGTACTCCAGCCTCGGCAATAGAGCAAGACACCATATCTAAAAACATTTTTTTTAAATGATAAAGTTGATCTTAGGTGCTACTAACTGCAAAAGTGCTTCCTTTATACTCTGTTACTTCTCTCATTGGGTAGAAGGTGTTCCTGTCAGAGAAACAATGCTTGACGCTGTGATATAACATATTGCAATTTCTGCGTCTTCCACTAGACCAGGAGTTTCCCGAACAAGGCTGTAGTTTAGAATGGACCCCTAAGGAAAACCAATTTAATTAGAATCTCTGGGACCAGGGTCTAGGCATCAGAGTTTTAAACATTTCCTCAGCTGATCTAATGTGAAGCTAGGATGGGGAACCACAGGACTAGCTTAAGAACAGAATTTTTATCTCTGGACCATTAACACTTGTATCTGGCATTCCATTGACTTTCAATAAATGCTTGAGGAATGAACAAATGAATGAATGAAAAATGACTTCCTGCATATCAGTTAAACTAGACCCCAAACAGGAATTAACAATTCATATCATTTTCTTGAACACAGAATATTAGCACCAGAAGGGACCTTTGAGATGATAGAGATTCATCACATTTGACAGATGAGGAAACCACAACCCAAAAAGGTTTCATGGTGAGTTCACTGCAGAGGCCAAATTTGTGGATGCCAAGTTTATAGAATGTCACACACAGGACATGTTGATTTTATGTATCTACCCACCATTTTAAACATAGAAAAATTCCTCTTGCATCACCTTTCAAAGCAAGGCTAAGCTCTCACTACCAGACCCCATCGAATCAAAATGAAAACGTTTCCCATTCTCTGGGCTTGTGATGATTTCAGGGCATTTATTTGTTGTTTGGAAGCTGCTCATTATACCATTTTACTATATAATGAAGATAAATGCCCACAGTTTAGCCACAGATTTGGTTAATGACAAGATGTATAATAATACAACATAATAGGGCCAGGCCATTGCATTCTAATTAAATATTTTTGTCAGATTCTTTCCCTCATTAATCTTCTTTTATTCACCATTCTTCATGGCTATTTTGCTTTCCACCTTGAATATATGTATACATGTAATTTTAAGAACAGAAATAGTTTGAGAGAACTGGGAATTGGGCTTTGTCCTCTCTGTATGTATTTATATGAAGCAAACCATTGAGTTTAGAAGAGAATACATCACAAGTAACCCAGACGAGGCCTCTAATTGGTATGCTAGCCCACGCAAAGCTATCTGATTGCATTCAGTAACTGGCAGGGACAGAAAGCATTTCTAAGGGAAATAATATCTTGCTGTGTATCTGGGAATGTCTATGTAAGAATTGAACAGTGAACACCAGCCTTAATTTTAATGTCTCATATTATGCAAAATTTTCAAACGATGAGGTCTCTGCTATTCAAGCTCACCCCCCTGGGACAGTGATGCTATCACAAGATGTTATGGGAGTCAATGTCAAATTTCCAACTGCTCAGGGACGCCATCAGAATTTTAGACCATCGACATTTCCAGAGCATCATTTTCTCTCATAAACAAAAGTATTTACCTATTAAGAGCTGTCCAAGGCTGTGATTCCACAAGCTATCTGGCTGCTGGCAATAACCCCTTTTAGGTTGAGCTTTGATGGGGCAGTATTTAGATTCTAATGGCCCTTAAAAGCTGCAAGGTGCAAACGTGAAACGATGAAATCCAGACCGCAATGGCCATTTGCAGAATGATCCTTGCAAAGCTGCCGAGAGATTTGGTGGTTGATGAGGCATTTCCATCAAAATGTGCTCCCAGAAATGCGTTCTCCAAGATACCTGTTTCATTTAATGGTGATCATTCTCACCCTCCACCTCCCTCCCCACAACTAGAGATGATTACTCTGACAGCAAGCTGTGTCTCACCCATCATTTTCTGTCAATTTTCTTGCCTCTGGAAAAGATTCTGTTTGGGTTCTTAGATTAATTCTCAAGGCAAAACATTCGCCTCCTATTCTTGCTATTTCTGTTCAAAATAGACATCCTGGGAGAGTTAACTGAGCAAACAAAACTTAGACTATGATTTAAACACAACATACCAATTAAAGTTTTAGCGGGGAGTAGGAAAGGATTCAAGGATAACTTTCCTCACACACACCGTAGACGTGGAGCGTTGCGTGGATTCAGCAATGCACATCTGTTGGCCAAGCAGCAGGACTGCTGCTCAACCTCCCAGCCAGTAATCTAGACTGATGTCCCCTCAGCATGTGCAGCACGATATGTGCATACCTGGTGGACATTCAAGCCCAAGAGAACAAAGAAAATAATAATGACACAGCAGCCACACAACCATTAACAAGTGGTTTTTACTAATCGGTTAGTAGACACCCTTCTCTGATGCCCCAAAGGAGCCTCAGGATGGCATTCACAATATTTCTCAGGACTAAAATCCTGGGATTAAAGGACTTCACATACCCTTCTCTAGAGGCATTTCTCGTGGCTTTTCTTTCCAACACTGAGCATATTCGACATCTATAAAGATGATGAATCTTTGGTGTCCAAGACTTCATCTCTCCTCAGCTGAGCTGGTGAAGCATCTTGACCTATGCAAAACATATTGAGTGATGTGGGCAGATGTGACATTTAAAGGGACAGTGGAGATGGCCAAAGGCAATGGATATGAAATCCAGCCTAATTTGAAAAGGGAGATCGGTTTCAGTTGTAAAGCCCTCATCTCTTAATCAGTAGAGCACCTAGGAAGATGCCCACTTTTTATTCCTTTTTTTCCCCTCAAGGCAATTACTTGGGAAAAATCCGATTCTGAGACACTAGAAGGAAGATTTCTGTTGTTGGTGGTGTGAGACCAGGAGGCATTCATTTAGACACATTAATTAAAATTTATTAATACATTAGGTGCTTACTAGAGTAACTGCTGGGCTATAGAGGGCTACAAATGCAAATAGAAATATACTGACAAAGAAAGGAGTCAGCGTGGACGGTGCACAGAAACAGCTAAGCTTCATAGACCCACGTGGGAAGCTGGAGGCATGTTAGGCGTTAAGGGCCACTTTTAAATCTTGTGCTGGTGGCATAGTTGATCCCCATGGTGTTACTGAAATCTGGATCCTAGGTCATGGAGTACCAGAGGATGAAGGATCTGTTCTGCAGTCTCATTATGATGCTATGGTCAGTGGTGGAACATTTTCCCAGGGCCCAGTAGAGGCAGAGTGACATTTCATCTCAGGAGTATGTTTGATTCTTGAGTCCTTCTGAAATGAGAGATGAGAGCAACCCTGACAAAAAGAGTTATAAGTTTCTCTCTCAATCTCTCTCTCTCTCTCTCTCTCACACACACACACACACACACACACACACACACGCACGCACGCGCGCGCACACACACACACACACACACACACACACACACACACTTCATTCCCTGGGAGATTATCTTGGTAAAAGGCTCCATTCCTTATTTCTCTACTCCTCTTTTAGATATTCACCCAACAACATACGTAAAAGATGCCAAAAAAAGTCCTGCATGAAGAAAGCCACACAACCCACATAGACTTATCTGACCATAGAACCTTCTGTCTTTCTGCAGAGCACCTGCAAACACCCTATTGATCTTAAGTCCTGCTGAAAAGAACCTTTTGGAGATGCTGGATGAACTCATAGGTGCATTCTCCTGTCCTCCACCCCTGCCTGCTTACTCAATACTCTTTCTGTTCTCTGCTCTTTTCCCTTCTTATTCTTCTCTGTGACATTTCTCTTGCTTTTCTGGTTTCTCTCTCTCTGCACTTCACTGACTTCTCCATACTTTACCTTGTGAGCTTAATGGTCTTCCATAAGTGGTCTTTTCTTTGATTATTCCTTTGCCACCTTTCAAAGCTGGATTTCTGTTTTTCATTCCACATAACCTCTTCTGCAGGTCAGAACAAGTTTCCTCCCAAGCAAGTTCAAGAATCCCAATAAGGCAACTTGGTCTTTAGTCAATTTGCAGTTTACTGCCTCTGCCAACCATTCTTATTCTTTAAGTATCCTCATGTCTTTTTTAGGGGGTGGGGACAGGGTCTCACTCTGTCACCTGGGCTACAGTGCAGTGGCATCATCATAGTTCACTGCAACCTCCAACTCCTGGGCTCAAGCCATCCTCCTGCCTCAGCCTCCCGAGTAGCTGGGACTACAGGTGCACACCACCATGTCTGGCTAATTTTTTCTATTTTTTGTAGAGATAGACTCTCGCTACATTGCTCAGGCTGGTCTTGAACTCCTAGACTCAAGTTATCCTCCCACCTCGGCTTCCCAAAGTGCTAGAATTAAAGGCGTGAGCCACTGTGCCCAGCCAGGATCTTCATGTCTTTAGAAATATTGCTTTCTCAGCATATCATTGTATTATTTTTCCCTTAATATTTCTACTCTAGCATAATCTTTTTCGTTTTTTCTCTCCATGTTTTTTGTCTTTATTTTATCCATTCCAAAAAATTGTACCCAGAGACTACTTTTACCTCCTTGTACGTTATATCCCTGCCTTTTAAAAAAAATTCACAGTACAATATCACATACATGTAAATAAATTAGTGTAATAAAGCCTTCTATGTATTTATTTACTTGCGATATGTGATTTAGCAGGTTTCATATCAAGAAGTCCCACCCATATTTCTCTAATCCTTTTTAATGAAATCTAAAATGGCTTCTCATATTTCTTTGTATTCATGTAAATTATTCGATGTCATATAAACTGTAAGATCTTTATTGTTTTGCTCAAGTGCTCTCAATTAAAAAACAAACACGAAACCAAAAAATCCTCAGGGGGTTTTGTTTTCCTTCTGAAGTCAACATCATACAACACTATATGCCTGATCTCCTCCAGTTTCTGAACTTTTTACTAATTGTATTATACAATCTGTCATAGGGGTCATTCTTTGTGATAGTGTTTTCTTTCCAAATGTTTTTCATACAATAGTCAGTTACACAGCTTTGAGAGGGACTACAGAGAAGATGATGATAGACTGATGGACAGATAGAAGATTGTGTTTAAACCTTATAAAAAGAAAATAAAGTAACAGCTACCATTTATGAAGCATTTACTATGCCTTGCCAACCTCTACTCATTTTATACATTTATCTCACTTAATTCCTGTGACAGCTTTGCAGTGTGGAAATTTATATTCCCATTTGACAGTCAAGAGAGCTGAGTTTTATGGAAATAAAGCAATTTGCCCAAGGTTACATAGTTTCTGAGTAGTCAACGTGGGATTTGAACCCAGTTCTGCTTGATTCCAAAGATTCTTAACTATTAGATGCTTCTATCTCTTTATGCAAAAACCACCAGTAATTTCCACTAAGATTTGTCAAAACAGCAACTCCCAGGACTCAGCTAGTGGCGGAACAGACTTACACTTGGAGAACAAAGACTTTCAGACTGTATACAACTATTAGTATGGGGTTGACACTGGTTAGAAGAGCCATCTATATCCCGTATTCAGGGAAAGTTAGAGCAGAACCTTAAAGCATAGTACACAACACATATGGAATGGGATTTACGAAAGTTCAAGCTGATGGTCAGATCACACACACACACACACACACACACACACACACACACGACGAGGCTGAGTTTATTGGACTACATAACTGCAAGCCCAATAGCAAACCTGGCTCCAAGTATGCATCAATGCTGAAATAGTATGTAAATTGTGTTGTCAAGGATGTTTCTCTTTCTCTTCATCTCTTGGCACAACTCTTCTTAATTTGGCTTCATTTTCGGGCAGGCTATACTCTTGCAATAGTAAAATGGCTATGAGAAGCTATAGGCTTACATTGAAATAGCATAGTGTCCCTAGTGGAAAAAGAGCTTTTTAAATTTTTAAATGATTCAGCAAAAGTTCTACCACTGACTAGGACAGTGTGGCTGATGCATTATTTTATGAACTAAGCAATTACTTACTCTGGCTAGGGCAGCCAGCATATCTATTTGTTCATACCTGGGCCCTGGGTTCACTCTTAGGGCTGGAGGGAAGACAGAGGTGTCAGCCCAATCAGAACCATATGAACTGAGGATGGGGAGTGGATATGTCTGAATAAGGTATTAATAAAATCGATTCTGGGTATCCATGAATAACAACATCCACTATTCTTTTATCAGAAGTAAGATAAAAGACCCACAACGACTGAGAGACATGAGTGCCAAATGTGACTCAATACCTGTACCACTGAACTAGGTTTCTCAAACTCCAAGGGGAAAATCATGAGATTAGTCACTTAGCTCTACCAGAAAGTCATTCAGCATTACTAGGAAGGAACAAAAAATAGTAAGGGCAAAGAGTCAGGCATGCATTCATTTATGCATTCATTCATTCTGCAAACATATATCCATTCATTCTGCTACTGGCATTGATCTACTATGTGTCAAGCACTGTGATAGGTGCTGGGGATGTAGTTGAGATCTCATACTCTCCTTATATTATTTACAATCTAGAAGGAGAGAGAGAGGTGTCTTAATCAATAGCTGCAACACAAGGATATAAGTATAATATTCCATTTTCTCCCAAGGCAGCATCTTCTGGTAGCAGTGCCCTGAGTCTAGAAAGTATTTTCTAAAAAGGGGCAAGCACAGATCATGTATTAGGAAAATGTCACCATCAATCATCTGCCTGCTTCACTCATTAGGACTGTTTGCTCTCTCTGGGATTCTAACAAGATTTTTCCTCTTTCTTTAGGAATTCTAAATAGTTAACTTTCCTGCAAGTGAACTAGAAACTAGAAACACAAATAGCCCCCAAATCATTTCCACTTGATTTTGGAATGATTAGCAAAACAAAATTTAGCCTACATCCTTCCTTATATCCTTTCTACGAGGGCAGAGATAAATCATTTAACATCTCTGGGCCTCTGTTTATATGTCTGTAAAATGGGGATGATAACACCACAGAGGACTGCGGGGAGAATTAAATGAGATATTATAATAAATGTAAAGCTCTTAGAAAAGCACATGGCTTGGAGTGAGTATGCAACAATAAATAGTAGTTGCAACTGTATTTTATATATGTTATTATTTTGGTTATGTTTGAATTATTATTGAACTGAAGCTCAGAGAAGGCCAATATCTTTCTCAAATTTCTCCAGCTTATTAATAGCAGAGTCAGGGCTCAGACCCAGGTTTCCTGACTGTTGTGTGAGGGGTTTCACCTTGACATCACTGTGCCTCCCATCACATGGTTTGCATTCCCAATCATGCTTGGTTCAGACTAGTCTTGAAGTCATTTGTATTCCTCAGCACATAACTGCTGGGCTGGTGAATATGGCATTGACAAGAATAATTGTACTTGGCATTTGTAGAATATTTTATACTTTTCAAAGCCCTTTGCATATGTTACCTAACGTGGGATTAAGCATTTGTTATGGGGACGCCACTCATGGATAATGAAAGTTGGGACTTTATGCTAGTTATTAGATTTAACTTCAGCTTGCTTTCTGTGAGACCCACAAATCAGTTTATTTAGTGTAAAGTGTATTCATCATCATCAGTTTTCAGGGAACTTAGATCAGCCAACACTGGGAGTTTGGTTTGCAAGTCTTAGGGAAAAGTGGTGTTTCCAGGGATTTGCTGTGTAGAGGTAGGAGGGTGGGGTGATGGCAGAGAAGGGGCTAGGGAACGTGATATAGAATTGGAACTCTTGGCAGCATCCTGACAAGCACGTCCAGGGGGTAAGGATGCCTCCCCTGAAGCCCAAGAGCTCAGACTGAGCCGGGGGATACAGCAGCCAGGGGCCACTTCAGAAGAATGGGTGGCTGGTATGGCTCCCACTGTCTGCCATGTCTTTATGTAATGCAATGTATACAAGGCTCTTGGCATAGTACCTGTCACTTAACAAATGGCAGTTTGAGGATAAAAGCAAGAGCTTTTAAGTCAGAAGAATTTGAGTTCAAACTCCTCCTTCGCTGCCTACCAAACAGTAACACTGAGCAAGTTATTTATCCTCTCTGGTTCTCAATTTCCTTATGTCTTAAATGGGTATTGAGGTACCTACCTTATTAAAATTATAATGAACATATATTAGTACAGTGCCTGCATGTGGGAAATGTATAACAATGCTAACTTTTATTAATATTAACTTATTGTTATTATTAGTAGTAGCCGAAGTCATACTTACGCAGTTCAGAAGGCTGGGATGCTGTTCCTTAAGAGAACGTCTCTCACTGCTGCTGCCAGAAGGCTCTGCCAAAGCCCAGCAGGAAGCAACTTTCTGGGATATGGCTCAGGGTGGGTTCTGAGACTTCAGACACACAGAGGTTTGGAGGTTGGTGAAGTTGAGGGGAGAACGGTCCAGGGCCACTACCATAGGACACCAGCAGCCACTGTCATCAAAGGGTGCTACTAAGAGGGGTTCTACACTAAATGGGAGTGCCCCAAGGTCAGACATGGTATGAGCACCTGAGACATGCTGCACACAGTAGGTCTGTGAATAAGGAGAAGTTCTAGGGAGACCTTGCTGTTGGGAGCTGCCATGTCACCACTGGGAGACCTACCTGGACCTGGGCTTTTTTGGAATCTCCTTTCCCAAAGGAGAAGCAAATGCAGAAAAGGTCGAGGACCAGGAGTGACCAAATTCCACATTCATGTGCTGTAAAAAAATGTTACTGCTTAGGAGCTCCAGCCCCCTCTGCCCTCCCAAAGACAGGCTTGGCTGTGTGAGTGTGTGCATATGTGTGTCTGAGGTACAGTTTGGTAGTGAGCTGATCAGAGGAAGCCAGTATTTAAGTGTTTCAGTGTCCCCTTCTCTGCTAGGAGACCTGGTGGGGCTGAAGACTAATTTGGATGGGACCCTGAGACTGCTGAAAAGACCCTAAATTATAACCTGGTTGCAAGTTTCTAGTGTGATGAGTGGCCTGAGAGAAAGAGGGCTCTATTAACAAAGGAAATGAGAGCCCTTATATCCTATTTGATGCAAAATAACATTATCATTCCACAAGGAGATTTCAGAGGGAATTTAGCTCTGAACTGAATTATCCTGCTGCAAGGGCAGCCAAACTTATTGACCACCTGAGCTGTTTAGAATAACCTTTGCCAGCTCTGAAATAATAAGCCTTCCGCAAACTTTACAGAACATTTTTTAAAAAGTTGATAAGGAGCCTTTCCCTCCTCCCCCTTCCACCTTGCTGTGGGTTGAGGCTTGCAAGTCAGTGACTTCTGCGACCTTGAACAAGTTTATTATCTCTCTGAGTCTTGATTTTCCATTGGCAAATAAGTGTATATAGTATATATATATATATTTCAAACTGTATAGTGTAAACATTAAGTGCAAAAATGTAGATAAGGAACTTTGTATAATGCTTGGCAATAACAATCATAACAATGGTAATAACATTATTTATCAAGTGCTTAATATGTCCTATATACTGGGATTACTACTTAATCCATAACAACCTTCAGATTAGGTAGTATTATTATCCTAATTTAACAGATGAGGACATTGAGATTTTGAGAGGCAAAGACATTTGCCCAAAGTATCACAGCAAGTGGTGAGGACAAGCTTCAAACTCAGGTATCTTGATGTTAAAGAATGTGCACTTAACCACTTTGCTATACTTCCTGGATATAGGAACTATTTCTTCCACTCAGTAAGCATTTACTGTGCACCTACTATGTGCAGGGCATGAAGTCCATAATTCATGAGTCCCATCATGAATCACCAGCAACGGTTTTCTTCAAAGGGCAGACTATTAGCTCAGTGTGAAGCATAGTCATTGGCAAGAAGACACTAAAGAAACATGGGTTAGCTGTTTCTCTGTTTTAAGATCTGGAAATTAGAAAGTAAAGTCAAGAAAGAGGAAGCAAATGAAACCCAAGGATGTAGGAAAAGCATGAGAAACTCAATGAGAAGCAGTTTGCACTAGGAACTTTAGCTCTCTGGTTTTTGTCTCTCTGATGTCATGTATTTATGTCACCTACTTGAAGAGATTTTAGAGAATAGAAACAAGTGTAATTCTCCTCTGAGCCAGCATATTGCCAGGCCTTCAGAGAGCTACAGGTATTTACTGCATCGAATTGAACTGAGAACATGTTTGCCAACAGCCTGCCTGACTCCCTTGGGGTCAAGACTTTCAAAAGACCAAGGCAGGAACTTGGTGTGGTACCATTTCCCAAATTAGGGACTGCACTTTGATGGTAAGAAAAACCTCCAGCCCAGAGGTCTCCACAGCAGACAGCTACTTCTTTAGGTGAAATGGGGTCCTGCCGTGGTGGCCCCCGAGGCACATGGGCTGTGCTCTGAGGCTGCCACACCCACCGTTCCGGCAAGGTGGAACCTCTATTTGAGATAGAGACCCAGGAAACTCTTCAGCAGGAACACTGATTTAGGCAAGAAACTCGCATCCCAGAGAACCCGGGTCCAAGGACAAACGGCCCATACCTTCTCCGAATGCGAGACCCCAGGTGTGAGCTCTGCCTGTCACGCGGACGCCACGTCATGGCCCCACAGAAGGGTGATTGACGGCGGGATCGCTGTGCCCGAGACTGGGGATGGCGAAGTCGGCCTTGCTGTTCCCCGCCACTGAAAACTAGAATCCACACACTTCTGTTCTCAAGGACATCTTTCAATGACACTAAGACAGGATGCCTCTTAAGTCCGTTTGTTTTTTTACTATTTTAAGAAGGAAATCATTCACAAACATAAAGAAGGAAACTCCCGCTTTCCTGGCGTGTGAGAGAAAATAATACGTGGCTTTCAGAACAAGTGAACTAGGCTCTGGTTATATTATGGCAAAGGAGAGAGGCTTGGCTACACCCCCTGAGCAGCAGAGCCAAGGTTTCCCCTCTTATTTGGGGCGGGGGGCGGGGGGGGGTCTCTGCTGCTGACCCGCTCTGCAGCGCCTGCGCCCAGCGGCAGCGGCCATATTGAACCGGATCCATTAAGGCCGCCCTCCCGGAAGTCACAGTCAGTCCTATGGACAAGCTAGATGAAACAAACAGAAATTCGTTATGCCTAGAATGGGATAAAAGTTATTAGTTCCCAGACAATTAGCAACAAACCAGCAGGAAGCTTATTAACTATCTACAGTGGTGAGCCACTGTCTGGCAATAATAACTCATAAAATATTTCAGAACCTTCTTGATGAGGCAAAGGAAGTTGAAGAAACAAGTCCCAACCTAACCTCGGTGTTACCTACCACTCCAGGGCAGCCTGTTCCCACTGACTCTTCTCAGCAGTTATCTCCCTTTGAGTTGACTCCTCTGAGTCAGGCGCCTGCTTTGAGCCAATATATGAAGTCAAAGCTCTGCCAATACTGTCTCCAAGCCACTGATTTGCCAACTTTTGTGTGTCCTTGCACAAGGGCGTGTGAATGAGATCTAAGAGGCTGAGTAAGAGACCACATTCAATATCGCGTCTGCCATCCAAGATTTTTAGGATGGACTGATTATTTAGGTATTTCAGCTTCTCTTTTATCATCTAGAAATTGAAAGTAGTAACACCAGGTAGGGTAAATAAGAGGATTCAACAGGCTAATATGTATAACGTGCCCAGCAAAGGGCCTGGCCCATGGTGAGTACTCAGAAGTTCTATGACAAAGATGGTAGAAGTGATGTCCTATACCAACCAGATCATCACACAAAGCAATCAGAGTCCAAGGTGGATGCCTTTGGTGACTCCTGAGAGTTACACATCAAGGCCTTTCAGCATTGGAAGGGAGGAAGAACTCAACCTTTCTGATCAGGGTGTTTTGGAAGAGCACCAAGGAAGAGGCAGCATTTGAAATGGACTTTGACAGTTTATGCAGAGATGAGGGAAAGGTTATTCCAGGAAGTGGGAACAGTCTGCGCAAAGGCAAGGAGGTGGGAAAGTGTAATAATCTGGGGGAAAATAGAGTAGTCCAGATGTCTGGAAAAGAATACTTTTGATTAGAATCAGATAGACATAAGACTGAAAGGATAGACTAAAACCAAATTGCGGAGAGCCTTAAATGTAGGGTCAATAAGTTTGAGCATGATTCAGAAAGCAATGGAGAACTGTTCATAGTCTTTTAACAGAGGCGTGACACCATCATAGACATAAATGCTATAGTAATAGATCTTTATTTTCATTAATTTTTTAACTAGGTATACAGCAAGGATTTCTCAGTTTAGGATAGAAGCTAGAAGGTGATATTTACAGGGTAAGAATGGCAAGAATGACCGGAACCAATAAAGTAAGATTTCTATCAGTTAATATTTGTAGTATAACAAACCATCTCAAAATTCAATGGCTTAAAATGACAACTATTTACTTAGCTCCAGGGGTCAGTAACTTAGGCTGGGCATGGCCGTGTCTGGACTTAGCTGCCAGGTCAGCTGAGTATACTGTAGGCCAGAGCACCATGACCCTCCTCCTGCAGCCTCTCCCATCTCGTCAAGGCTGGGCTGCGCTTGCTCAGCTGGAGCAGAGCAAGTGGCAATATGCGATGTGGCTTCTTGCAGCCCAGGCTTGGGACTGATGCATCATAACTTCTGCCACATGCTATTGGTCAAAGCAAGTGGCAGGGCCAGCCTACATTTAAGGGATGGAGAAAGAGATCAATTTCTTGGCAAGAGAACCTGCAAAGTCACATTGCAAAGCTGCCTGGATAAAGAAAGAGTACTAACGTGAGGCCATTTTTACAATCTATAACAAGAGTATTGGGATTTAACAAACATAACTACACCCTGTATACTCAGCCCCCTTTCTGGTTCCATATTCAAGCAAATAAAAACAGTGAATCCCAATAGACCATAAACATGGGGTATTCAGAAATCCTAATGTGAGTCTATTGAGGTAAGCTCTAAAGAGGAGTAAAGGGCTTATGACTCACTGACCAAATACAACCAAATGTGTTTATGACTTCTTACTCAAGATGGAAAAGCAAAATTTAATGGGCTATGAGGGAAGAATTGATCCATGAAGCAATTTGGTAGCGATTGCCAACAGCTTACCAAGAATTAAAGTAATAACAGAAAACTGTCTCAAACGGTTCAAGATAAAACCTCCAGTACTGAAAGTGAGATCATTTAGCAAGGAATAAAGAAAATGAGCCAGCGTGGTAGTGCTGACACTGAAAATTTAAAAGGAAATTTCAGGGACTCTTGGTTCCCATCATTTTTCTTTCTGCTACTTCTTTTATTTTTTTTAATGCATGAGGAAAATCAGGCACATCATCACCAAACTCAGCATGCAATTAAAAGGGCAGTCAGGACTAGCCATAATTTTGCTAAATCAATTTTTCTCAATGGTGTCTGCAACCCCTCTGAGGTTTGGAAGTGAAGTCTGCTTAGCTTATCCATTTCTTTTTCCTCACAAGCGTGTGCACATTGAGATTGGTATTGTTGGACTGTTCATGAATGCTAAGTGCCAGACATTGATTTCCGTTTTGGAGAGGGGGTGGAAGAGAGCATTTCAGTCAATGAGCTGGTGGTCCCCATCCAGTTCTTAGCATACTGGTACCCATAGCCCCACTGTGCCATGACAATGGGACCCTTTGTTGACAGTCTTGGCACAAACACTAAAGATTAACTGGGCATAGTGCCTCAGCGACTCTCAGCTGCAGCTCTCCTCGGTTCAGAACACAACTAAGGTCCAGGAGACAGCCTGAGAAGGCTTCATTTGTCATTGCCCATGGCTCACCAATGCTGGGGACAATCTGTTGTTTGAAAGTTGTACACTGGGTTTTTTATTTCAGACATAAGCTACACATGGCTGTTCTCCCTTATGATGAAGGCAGCTAGCTCCATTATTTTCTTGCCAAGAGGTATTTCCAGTCCAGAGCATACACAGGAACACACTTTGTTGGGTGACCCATGGCCAAGAAGTAAGTTTCTTTATGCCTTGGCATTTCCCTGTAAAGTGTGCAGGATGGAAACTTACAACAAGTTTTTGGAGGATGACAGCAAAGGCATAAGTGATCACAGTAAAATTTAGTGAATCTAGAAATGTTCTTGGCTGGGTTCATCCTTCTGAGATCCCAAACTCTATAAATATAGACTTTAAAGAGACTTTAAAAGTAAGTAGGCATCTGTTTTTGTGTGCAGGGGTGTTTTGTTTTGGTGGTTTTTTGTTTGTTTTGTCTGTCTAGCATACCTTCCTTTTTACCTAAAGATACTTTTGGGAATTACTCGTCAGCACCACAGCATCATGCTCAGATCCTCAATTTAGGTGAGGTTGACCCAATTCCCTCAGCTCTGGGGTTGAACATATGACTCACGAGTGGTCAATTGGACTATTCAGACTACCGAGTCTCAGTGACTGTTTCACAAGTGAGCCGTTGATTCAAACCAAGGCAGTCAGAGTGGATTGTAGCATTTTGCCGGTACTCTTGGGAGAGGGACATTATCATTTCATTGAGTTTGCTAAAGGAATAGGATGTAAGTTTGTATTGTTGCTTGGAGCAATTTAAACAACAAAAATGAAAGCAGAGGGAAAAGATGCAGATAAATTGATTCTAGATGTCATATTTCGAGTCTCTGGACTAAAGCTAGACTATTCTTTGACTTTTTAATTATGTGAGCCAATAAATCCTTCCTTTTATTTAAACTAGGTCAAGGTGCATCCCTGTCACTTGAAACTGAAAGTGTCCTTAACTAATTCCTAAGGTTCTCTATTTTGTCACCATCCTTTGGGCCAGGTGAATATATTAATAGAAGCCACTGGAGATGGTATGTTTTCTCCTAAGTTCCCGGAGGCAGAGACCAGCAACACAGTGCATAAATCACTTCTACATTACCTGCTTATTGGAAAGAATGTCTTCTTATTGTTCCGACAAATTTTCTCCTAATATAAATGAAGCTCATTTCCTCTCAGAAAGCCATAGAGAAATTCCATATCCTTCTTACCCAAATCTTCATCTGAAAACTCAAATTTTCCCTTCAATTTTTACTTTAAGACTAACTTCTTTCCCTTGGTCATTCTGTTTCTCACTGTTTAGGTAGGAATTCTCTTTGCTATTAGCTTGCTGAAGTAGAGTGTCGCTAATCTGATCCGGTAACCTTCCCATTTAAATCCCTTCACTAACTCCCCACTGACCATAATGTAAAGTCTGCATTTTTTTCCCCATGAGATGCAAATTATCTCATTTCCTAGCATCTAAATGACTGGCCTAGCTCCATTGTGCTCTCTTGTACCTGGGCCTCTGAACATTCTGTTTCACTAACAGAAAGTGTATTCCTTATCTGACGTTTGCTTCTGAGGTAGGCAGGGTCCCAAGTAAATTCCTGAGGATTTCTGTCATATAAACAATATGAATTAGCACCTTCTTGGCAGCTCACATAAACCTGGAAAGAGATATCACACGAGCCAGCAGGAGAGATTTGCTTGCTAGGCCTTCCTTTTGGAATTCAGTCCTGGCTCTGGGGCCCAGGACCACCCCATAGGTATAACACCCAGAACTCCTTAGGGTATCTTACGGACCCCAGTTCCTGGTTTGGTCAGCACCCCCTGTGACAGAGATATGAAGACCTGGAAAATTTTGAGAAAGGTATTTCCGGTGACTGGGACACACATTGGCCAGGTAGCGAAGGGGAACCTGGCAAAGCCTGAGGGTGGGGGCATGCAATTTTTCCCCATGATACCATCAGTGCCCAGCACAGAGCTTGGAAAAGGTAGAAGGTACATGGTCAATGTTTGTGAATGGAACTACTTTGTTTTAGTAAGGGTCTGACAGAGATTGCTGGAAGTATTAATTCTGATTTCTTCCTTCTCATACTTATTTAAAATGATCCAAAATAATAGCAAACATTGCTGTTTCACATCAGTTACAATCCTTGTGGTCAGTTGCAAACCTTGATAAGCTTGTGGCTAACCAAGCAGATATTTTGTCTGTGAGGCAAGCAAATAAATAAACCCATGTTTAAAATACTAGGGTGCTAATTGATTGGGG
>RJWJ010011744.1:0-43635 GCA_004363605.1 Indri indri | reverse complement strand
GCCGCACACTGGGTTCCCTGCCACTTACTAATACCAGTGCATTGCATTAAATTGGAGAAGGGCCTTTTCACGGGACTGCTAAGAATTCCGCCTGCCTGCCACGTGAGGCCCCGGATCCTGCGCCTCACCCGGCAATACACCAGACGCTTGGTTTGTTCCAGTTAATTCTGAATCAGATGATTAAGACACGCTTAAAAAAAAAAAAAAACTTCAGCAGTGGTCAAATAGTATGCTTATCTTAGCATTTCTAAATATACTCATGAGATAGTGAGAATTACAATTTTTGAGCATTAATAGGTAGGTGTCAGGTACTGTACTAAGTACCCTACATTTCCCCCTCATTATATCTTCTTGAAATTTAATGATTATAACAACTCCATGAGGTAGGTATTATCAACACTGTTATAAGCTGAGTTTCCAAGAAATAAGTTCCAAGAGTCACATGGGCAACACACGGCAGAGGTGGGATTTGAACTCTAGAATGAGTGATGGGAAAGCCAGAAAGTCTGTGCTGCCTTCTAAGCAAAGATTGATACCTCAAATAAAGCATTTAGGAGGTTCTGCTGTAACATTTGACTTACAGTTTTATTATGGAGGCGCTTGGGATAGATAAAAAAAAAAAAAGGACAAAAGTCTTGGCCCCTGGCCTCAATAAGTATATATTATATTCCCATAAAGTGGGAATGATAGTACTCACCTACCTATCTCCAAGGGTCATTGCAAAGTTCAAATAAATTAATGGATATGAAACCATTCTCTTTCCTAAATAGAATAAGGGCTATAACAAGAAGCTGATTTGAAAAAATAAATTCATAAAGCGCATTAATATCAACATATTTTAAAGTGCTGAATCGAACCTTAATAAACGACCAAATTTATTACTCTATCCTACATTTTAACTTGTATATGAATGGACCAATTTACCCCCAAGGCAACATGCATTTTTTCATTTCGGTTGACATAAATCTACTCTGCTCCCATGACTTGATTCATTTAAATACTTTCCTTTTCAATTAAGTAATCACTCAGAATTTAAAAAGACATATTTCCATTAGTAGACTCCCAAACAGATGACCTTTGAGATCACAAGGGTTTATGTAAATTTTTCTGATTGCTTTTTATCTTCTTGTATATCACTTTCCCTAAAAATTCTGTCAGTGTATTTAAATTCTTTTCTCATCTCCTCATTGCACCACTATTTACAATAATGAGTCACAGCTGAAAGAGACCGAAATATCATGGGCTGCTTTTAACATAAGCCAGCAGGAAGGGTGCTTCACAGTTGGAAGAGGCTAGTGCGTGGCAGGGGCGAGGTTTTCCACTACTGGCGTGAAACGGAACTTGAAATTTCCATTAATTACTTTCCGGACCTTGTCCAGGTTGTTTTCCTTTTTAATACAACCTGATATTCTATATGAATACTGGCAAACATGTATTAGGTGCTCATTATGCATCTGATCTAAAGGAGCTCACTAAATTTTCCAAGCAGGAGGTAGATACTTTTATTATCCTCACTGTACAGGTGAAAAAGCTGAGGTTTTGAAAGGTTAAATAACCTGCATAAGGATACTTAGTGAGTAGAGCATAGAGGTGGAATTTGAACCCAGAGCTTGGACTTTTGATGATTAGGCTATGGGCCCCAGCTCCGCAGCAATGGGACCTCAGGCAAATCACTTTGCTTTTTAAACTTCAATTTTATCATCTGTAAAGCGGGCATAATAATAACCTTGGCCTTGTCTCTCCTGGGGTAGTCATGAGACTAAAGGAGCCATTGGATGTGAACAAGCTTTGTAAATGGTCAAGAATGCAAGGATCGTGATCACGACTGGGAGGTGAACGCAATGGAGGACATCAGTCAATAGAATCCAAGATCATTCAAGCGGGCTCACATCTGAGCTCACATTTAAGATTAAAACTAGTTTTGTTCAAAGAAACAGTTGCCTGTTCTGACCATATGCTGGCCACTAGCTGCTGAGGGTTGGTTCCAAAGGGGCTCCCATCTCCCCAGTGATCTGATCTGGCTGCTGAAGCGCGGTGCTACCCCTGGAAGCCAGACCTTAGCAACCCTCCAAAGCTGTTTCTCACTTCCCCTCTGTGCCAACAAGATTAGTTTTGCCACCCTCTTTGATTGGTGGCACATTTCCAAACTGAGCGTGTCTGTGGAAGCAATCTTTATGCCTAGATTTATTAAATCCACCATTGGTTTAATGAATTACCGCAATCCAATGAGCCCATAGATAGCTTGTATTTAACTTTTATGTGGCTGCCCCAGAAACCAGCTTGAAAAGCAGAAATCAATGATTGTGACAAAATCTCGATACAATTTATTTTGAATGTTCAGTTTGGGATTTGATGTATGCCATTGTCAGATATATTTTATGCTCTCAGATGAATTTTATACTTACTGATTAAAGAGGGTTAGCAATACCAGTAGGATACAACTTGACAAACCTTCAAAGAAGTGTTGCGAGTGTTCCCATCCATTGCATGCTAGTTTCTAACCCACATTCATTTCAAATTTTCAACAGCAGTACCAGTAGCTGCATCTTCAAACTACCAAAGGGAGGACCTATTTACCAGTTCTTAGATTAATTAGTCAAAATGCTTTTAATTAATTATACCCACTGTGAATATCTGATTCACCAGTAATTGGGTAGCACATAGGCAGGAACCAGGTGGTGAGGGAGGAGTGGACAAATTGGCCAGGACTCTTCCTATTGGAGACCTTGGTCTCAGTAAGTATTATTAGCTCTTGGATTTTTTTTTTTTTTTTTTTTGGTAATGTACCAGCTACTATTTAGAAATAACCTGTTCATAAGCAACACCTGCAGATTAGCATGAAGTTCCTATTTAGAGAGGTGTCTAGACAGAAACTAAAATAAGAACTTTAAATCTTCAGCATTCAATGGCAGCAGGCCATAAGACTTTCACAGAAACCAAGACCAGATGGCTTTTTAATTTTTAGCACTAATCAATTTATTACATAGAAGCCCCCAAATGGGATTAAGATAGGTCTGTAAAAAAGCGTGACTTTATATCCTCTTCAGAATGTTCCTTTCATTGGTCCACACATCCATCTATCAATGCATCCAACCATCTATTAATATATTCCTTCCTTCCTTCCTTCTTTCCTTCCATCTATCCATCCATCCATCCATCCTTTCTTCCTTCTTTGCATCCATCCATCCATCCATCCATCTCTCCATCCATCCATCCATCCATCCATCTATCCTTTTTTCCTTCTTTTGATCCATCCATCCACCTTTCTTTCTAGTCCAACTAGCATTTGTTGAGTATTCACTTTGTGCCAGACACTGCTAGATGCTTGCCATGGATAACCTCTTTCAGTCCTCACCATAATCTCTGAGGTCAAATACCAATATCCTCTTCATTTTACATATGAGGAAACTAGGGCTCAGAGAGGTGAGATGATGTATTCGAGTCGCACAGATCACATGGGAAAGGCAGGGACTCATGTTGTTCTCCCAGCTCCAAGTCAGTGGCTCTTTTTCCTTCCACTCCTGACCTGGGTGCCTCAGGCGAGAAGCTGAATTGTCAAGGTTTGACAAGCTTAATACCTGAAAAGGGAAATGACTACCCACCCAAGACATGTTCATCTAAGGGGGTGAGTTTTTCTTTTTCATTTGTGTGCCAAGTACTATACTGAAGCCTAGATGAGATATTAATGGTGGACAAGAAAGATACAGACATTGTCTCCCCTCACTCCAAAGCTTGCAGGCCAGGAGAGAGACAGATCATAGACAATTATTTAACAGCGGTATTCAGTGGCTTGAAAATGATTGTCCACAGGACAGGAGAACAACAAGAACAACCGCAACAACACGGCATGACTAACTCTTCAGGATTCTACCTCCTGACTGTCAGCTGCGTTCCCTCCTCCTTTGACACAGCCACTGACCTAGGTCAGGCACCGCTTACTTGTCACTTGGATAATAGCGACAGCCTCCTCACTGGTTCCCTGACCACCTCCTCCGCTCTTGTCTCCTTCTCCCAACCAACCTGCTGCCACCACGGCCTTCGCGAGCTGTTATTCCAATTGGGTCTTTCTTTCTTTCTACCTTTCTTTCTACCTTTCTTTCTTTCTACCTAAGCCCTTCAGTGGATCCTTAATGTCTTTAGGATTAAACCCACAATCCTTAGTGTGACACAAAGTGTCCACTAAGGACCAGCCATTGCCCACCAGAACCCTCAAATATGCCATGAGCTCCCACGTCTGCACCTGCCCACCTGCTGCTTGGACCCCTCACCTGGCTGCCTCCTCTTCCTCCCCCTCCTCTTGCTCCTCCTCCCCCTCTCCCACACTGCACTTGAGAGCCAGTTCCTTTCTGAAGTCTTGGCTGAGCAGAGAGAGCCCCCACCCTGTGCTCTCAGACGGTCCCTAATGCCCCTCCATCCCGACGCTTCCTCATATCCTGCAACTGTCAGACTCCCCCTCCAGGCTGAAAGCTCGCGGGGGCGGGTCCTCCCTCACCTTCTGGTCCTCGGTGCCTAAGCATCCAGCTTGGCCAACAGTGGGTGATCAAGACATGACGGTAAATCGAAAGCAGGCAAAGCTCCACGTGGACAGGGATAACTTGTCTTCTCTATGTCACGGCTGCTGCTGAAGTGCCGGGAAATACCAGGAGATCCAGTTTCCACATGCTACACAGGAGGAAACTAAGGCGGGGGAAGAAATGGCCTTGCCTAGAGTCACCCATCTAACTGGTGACTTGCTTCCATCCTGTTCATCCTTTACTTTTATTTTTTTCCAAGCAGGAAAAGTCCTTGTAGATTTTCTAGGGTCTCTTCAGAGTTTCTGAGATGCAACCTAAAACTATTCATTGGAAACTTGACATCGTGTAATCACTGCTGCCAGGCATAAGAGCGTATATTTTCAGAAGAAAATCAACTAGATCGATAGAAATGGCTGGACTGAGATAAATAGAATCTGAGCTCCTAGCCACCTCTGGCATTGATAACATATTTATCTTAATTAGGATATTTTCTCTTAATTAAGATGCTTCTTGTTTCAAGCACTAGTTCCAGATGCTTGAATTTCTCCTTTTCCTGTTCCTAAAAGTGATAATCTTAGGAGTAACATGCATTGGGCAACTTAAGTAAAAAGCCTTTATCTATAGAATATGAGAATGCTATTGGCCTGGTTTATAATATACTTGAATTTTGTTTGTTTTAAATTTCTGACCTGTACACCTTTAGTTTGGGTTTAAGTGTATTTCTAATGCTTCTGTTTTGCAGAAAACAGGTTTATGGGAAAGCCACAAGGAGATTCCTGAAAATGTACTTGCTCTTTACAAAGCTGCTTAATTTCTTTTTGATGAGTGCACTATGCATTATTCAGAATAAATTTAAATTTCCCTAAATACACATGGGGTTTAAAGGAAGAGTATGGGAGGAACTATGCAGTTTAGGAGAAATGGGTTTACTGACCCCTCGGAGAGAGGAACTTAATGAATCAGAAGTGAATTGCTTCTCATGCATGAAATAGGACTTCAAACCTCTCCCCCATCCGTCAGAGCTGACAAGCACACGAGCGGCCTGTTACATTTTCTGGTCTGTTACATCATTGCTCCTGAAGGGTTTCTACAGGTGGAATATCAGCTTCCCAGATGGCAGGGAATACTTTCTCTATGTCTTTATTGTCTTGATTCAACAATGCCCCCAAAAGTGCTAGGTATACAGTAAGCACTTAATGCTTACTTAAATGCTTAATGCAGTAGGTGTCTACACTTACACAAATAATTAAGCAGGGAGTCTTTTCTCATGAGTCTTGCCACCCTCAGCACTTCCCGTTCTTCTAATTCCTCTTCTGAGGGCAGGGACTCTCAGCTGGACCAAGTAAGTCGCAAATGAAGTTCGCGCATTTCCCCTACGTGCTCTGCTGGGTCAAAGCCCTAGGAATAGGCTCACTGTGGCAGAAGGTTGGGTCAAATTCACTAGAAGCCAGACAGAGAACTGGGTTGGAAACCTTTATGTCCCTGCTTCCCAGGCCTGAGCTCTGAGCCAAAGTCATACACATCAGAGATCTGGGGACAGGGAGGCATAGAGGGTCTCTTCCCGGGAGACTGGATTGAAAAGAAAACCTTTTGAAGCCTGGGGCCATTCTCGCCCAGGAAGGCTCAAGGACCAGGGAATTTTTCCAGCCCTTTCTCCTCTTCCCCTGGGTTCTGAACTTGTGCCAGCACCTCCTGGGGCCCCTTAGTCTGGTGGCTGGCCCTGTGAATACACAGCCTTTGCACAATGCTGTGCCAGTGGACTTTGCATCACGAATCTGCATCAAGAAACATGCGGCCCCCAGATGTCCCACTGGCCTTCACTGAAATAACCTGTAAAGCCATGTTTAAATGTAAAATGTTACCTACAGAGTTATTCTGAAGTTCCCTACCCACCCATTAAATGATAAAAATGACTTGGCCTGGCTCCTAAGGCTGATTCCAGAGCAGGATGGAATGATGCAAGAGGTACAGGTACCTCCCCCAAAGCTGCAGGGGGCAGCCTTCCCATGGCACTGGCTGGGTGCCCTCACCCCAGGGGGCTTCCCCAGAGATCTACATCAGATCAGAGTCAAGCCCCTCCAGGCCCTCTGCACTGGTGCAGGTGGAGGCCCTTGGTTCAATTCCAGGTGGACTAGTCACATCGAATTCACTGTCAGCACACTCTCCGGTGCCAGCTGAATCCAGCCCCGCCTCTCCTTCCCTGCTGTCCTCACTGCTTAGTTCCAGTTGCCAGCCCAGTTAGAGGGCTGGATCATTTGATTAAGGGTGGAGGGGAGGTATCGCCATTCACCCCCGCTTGGATTCTCACAGTCCATGGTGCTCCCAATTCAAGCGGCACAAGTGAATGCAAAACGCAGCTGCCCTTATTGGGGGTGAGGTGGGCGGGGGTCCCTGCTCTCATGCTGGTTGCCTTAGCCTCCAACCGATTTGCCAGAAGACTTGCAAGGCTCCCACAGCATGGGTGCAGGTAGCCATTGATCCCTTATGGAGCATTCAAACAAGCTTTGCCAAGAAAGATTAACCCCCCCGCAAAGAGCCCATCTTACTGAATTAGGCCAAAGCATAAACAGAAGTTTAAGAATACTTAGCAATTTTTGCAGAGTGTATTCAGTGAGCAGAGGACAGAGATTCAATACATGAAAAAGGTGCACAATTATGGGCAATAATAACTAGTTTCTTTCTCTTTGGTGTAATTATTGCGTGAAGGCAGCATTATACTAAGCCTTTTAACCCTAGACCTAATTTTATTCCTCAATAGTAGTTTGAATAAAAAAAGCAGAAGCATTCTGTAAAATTGATTGTACTTACAGTTCTTAGTTTTGAATTCTATGTATGTTTTTGCAAGGTTATATTTGTTCTGGTTTTTAAAGACAAATCCAAGAAAAAAAAATCTGAGTAGAGTGAAGGATTTTTGTCATGCATAAGCCATGGGTGGTGGAGGATGTGGGTTGGCAGGGGGCCGCTCTGTTGAGGTCTGGGCATAGAAAACTAGTTCGAATATCAGAAATTGTTAAGAAGTTAAAGCTCTGAGTTTGCAGAGGTCAGGAAGAAGCTGGAGATGAGACATTCAGGTAGGTAGGCAAAGGTTCAGAGGTCAGGAGTGAGTAAATGTTGTGAGATCCTGGACAGTCAGTCATTTAAAACAGAGGTAGGCTGGAGAAACTGGGACCTTCCTGCACTGCTGGTTGGGATATAAGCTGCTGCAGCCACTTTGGAAAACAGTTTGGCAGTTTCTCAAGACGTTAAACATAAAATTATGGTATGACTCAGCAATTCTGTTAGGTATTGGGTAAATAAAATGAAATTGGGTAAAAAAAAATGAAAACAGACACCCACACAAATACTTGTGTGAGTATTCACTATAGCATTATTCATAATAGTTAAAAAGTGTAAACAACTCAAATGCCCCTCAGCTGATGAATGCTTAAATACAATGTGGTATATTTATACCATGGGCTACTATTTTGCAACGAAAAGAAACAATACTGATACGCTCTACAACAGGAATAAGCCTCAAACACATGCTCAGTGAAATAAACCAGACACAAAAGAACTGGTATTATACTATTTCACTTATATGAAGTGACCAGAATGAGTAAAATTATAGACACTGAAAGTAGATCAGTGGTTGCCTAAGGCTGGGGGTGCAGATATAAGGCTTCTTTTTGACATGATGGTCATGTTCTGAAATTAGATGGTGATTTCGCACAACTCCGTAGATACAGCAGACATAATCAAATTGCACACTTAAAATGGGTGAATTTTATGGTACGTAATTATACTCTAATAAAGTTGTTAAAAAACAAAACAGAAGTAGAGGAAGGAAGGAACCCAGTTAACAAAACCTAGGGCTATGGGCCTGCGTCTGAGGCGAGGGGAGCCTGAGATGGCTAGAGAAAGGTCTAGGACAGATTTACCAGAAATCAGATGAAGAGTCAGCTCCAAATCGGCCCCAAGCCTCTGGCTGTATTTGTGGGGGGCTGACAGTACCCTCCTGACTGATGGGATGTCCGTAGGCATTATGACTGTTATTTTAGACAGAAAATTTCCCAAACTGAGTAACGATGGATATTATTGAGTATTTCAGTAAAAAAGGGGGAGGAGGTGGTTTGTGGTTAAGGAAGTGTGGAAAGTTGCATTAAATAAATCTTTGTACTGCAGGACTTCTGAACCTATTGTATAATATTACATAATATCCAGCACATTTTCCAAATACTTTTTTTCCCCATGTGTAACAACTATTATTAAACAAGAATTAGGGGGGGAAAAAACCTCACACACCTATAAAGGGGTAGCTTTAGAAAAAAATTGGGCAGCTGTCAGAAGTTCATCTGGGACATGAGCAAATACTTGCGAATTTTCTGTGGCATGTTTTGTGGCTCCTTCATTCAGTAGACGTTCATTGAGTGACTCTGTGAGCCACCCGAATGTGGAGCGTGGGGGATACCTTGTCTTGTAACTGCCTTCATTTCCCCAGCGCTAATGCAAATGCAAGGTACATAGTAAGTCCACAATAATGTTTGTGGCTGAACTGATCAGAGTCCAGTGGGGAAGACACTTCAGGTCTGTTGTAGTTTTCTATTGCTGGCAAACACGTACCATAAACTTAGCAGCTTAAGACGACACCCATTTATAATCTTACAGTTTCTGTAGGTCAGAAGTCTGGGTCAGCTCAGCTGACCTTAGCTTAGGGTATCATGAGGCTGAAATGCAAATGCCAGTGGGCTATGCACTCTGAAACTGGGATCTTCTTCCAAGCTCATGTGATTGTTGGCAGAATTCTCTTCTTCGTGGTTGGAAAATGGAGGTCCTCAGCTCCTAGAGGCCACTTGTCACTCCCTGCCATGTGGTCTTCTCAACAGAGGCAGTTCATATCATAGCTCTTTGCTTCTGTCCAAGGCCAGCAGGAGGCTCTCTTTTGCTCTGAATCTCTCCCTTTGGGGAATGGCTGGTCCTCTTTGAAGGGGCTCACCTGATTAAGTCAGGTCAAGCTGCTATAACCTCTCTTTTAATTAACTCAGAGTCAACTGATTAGGGACCTTAATCGCATCTGCAAAATCCCTTCACTTTTGCCACAGAATGTGACCTAATCACAGGCATGAAATCCCATCATGTTCACCAGTCCTGCCACACTCCAGGGAAGGGAATTAGACAGGTGTGTACACCAAGACATGTGAATCTTAAGGGCTATTTTAGAATTTTGCCCGCTATCAGATGTTAAGTATTAATAAAATGGGAGAGTAGGGTGAGAGGAGAGAGCCTTTAACTGCTGAATGGGGTGAGGTGACAGCTAGGAAGGCTTCCCAGAGGGGGTGATTTTTAATAGATTGAGATAGTTGACTCGAAACAAAAACAAAAAAGTCAGTTTCTAAGTTGTATAGCTTTTCAATACAAGCATTGCATACTCATGTTACTAAACACCATTTTTAGGTTTTAAAAGAGAGACTCCTATATACTAAAAATATTCAGACAGTTAAAAGGGCAATACAGGCATACCTTGCTATATTGTGCTTTGTTTTATTGAGCTTTGCAGATATTAGCTTTTTTTTTTCTTTCACAAATTGAAGGTTTCTGGCAACCCTGTATCAAGCAAGTGTATCGGCACCATTTTTCCAACAGCAGGTGCTCACTTCATGTCTCTATGTCACATTTTGGTAATTCCATAATATTTCAAACTTTTCTGTTATTATTATATATGTTGTGGTGATATGTGATCAGTGATCTTTGATGCTATTATTGTAAATGTTCTGAGGCGCCATGAACAGCGCCCATCTAAGATGGCAAACTTAGTCCAGAAATGCTGTGTGTGTTCTGACTGCTCCATCAACCGGCCATTTCCCCATCTCGCTCCCTCTCCTCAGACCTCCCTATTCCCTGAGACACAACAATGTTGAAACTAAGCCAATTAATAACCCTACGATGGCCTCTAAGTGTTCCAGCGAAAGGAAGAAATCGAAAGCTAGTAATAGCTAAGCTCAATGTGAGAAAGGCATATAGAAAGCCAAGACAGGCTGAAAGCACCACTAAGTCAAGTTGTGAATGCAAAGGAAAAGTTCTTGAAGGAAATTAAAAGTGCTACTCCAGTAAACAATTGAATAACAAGAGAGTGAACAGCCTTATTGCTGATACGGAGAAAGTGTGAGTGGTCTGGATAGAAGATCAAACCATCCACAACATTCCCTTAAGCCGAAGCCTAATCCAGAGCAAGGACCGAACTCTCTTTAACTCTATGAAGGCTGAGACAGGTGAGGAAGCTGCAGAAGAAAAGTTTGAAGCTAGCAGAGGTTGGTTCATGAGATTTAAGGAAAGAAGCCGTCTCCATAACATAAAACTACAAGTTGAAACAGCAAATGCTGATGTACAAGCTGTAGCAAGTTATCCAGAAGATCTAGCTAAGATCATTGACGAAGGTGGCTACACTAAATGACAGATTTCCAGTGTAGACAAAAAAGCCTAATATTGGAAGAAGATGCCATCTAGGACTTTCATAACTCAAGAAGAGAAGTGAATGCCTGGCTTTAAAGCTTCCAAGGACAGGCCGACTCTCTACTTAAGGACTAATGTGGTTGGTGACTTTAAGTTGAAGCCAATACAGGGTATTGCTCTATTCATCAAGCTGGGAAGTAAGTAGACAAATGTTGTTTATTTTTTGCTGTGTGAAAAGCTTCATAATATATTTTTTTCATGTCTCCTTCTCAACCTTAAGCCCTAGTATCCAAATTCTCTTCCTGTAGAAAATATTGTTGACAGCATCTTGGCTATGCTCCCATGGATATTGGATATAATAACAACAACAATAATAATCACTTACAGCACTTACTCTGTGCCAGGCACTCTTCTAGCATTTAACATACATTAAATTAACTCATTTAATTCAACAAGCCCATGAGGTAGCTTCTATTGCCATCCCATATTTAAGATGAAGACACTGAGACACAGGAAGGTTAAACAACCTACCAAATACTAGACTGAGCAATGGGGCTGAGATTAGAGTCTAGAAGGTCTGGCCCCAAGCACTACATGAGGCTATGTGCTATGTGGATTCACAACCACAGGAATCTATTTTCTATTTCTCATTCCAAAAAGGAAATAGGTAGGAGTTCACTAGGTGGACAAAGTGGGGAAGGGTATTCGAGCAAATGGAATGCTGCAGAGTGAAATATTGAGTTCAGGGCATTATAATCCAGAAGGGGAACACTGGGAGATGAGAACAGACAGGAAGGTAGGACGTAGGTACTAAAAGCCTTCAGATGCCATGTTAAGGAATTTGAACCATTTTCTGAGCACAACTGGGCACCAAAGCCTAATGTTGGTAGCTGTATGGAAATATATGAGCAAAACCAAAGACCCATTGGGAAGCTCTTGGAGCACACAGGGAGAGAAGTGATGCAGCTGTACTATGGCAGGGTTGAGAGGTTGGGGAGGAAGGAACAGATCTGGTTGTTATTCAGGGGATGGAGCTGATGAGCACAGAGAATGAGAAAGAGCGAGCCTTAGGCAAGGGGTAGGGGATGGCATAATCCACTGAGATAAATCCAGGAAGAGGATGAGTTCACCATGATGGGTTTGGGGCAGCTTGGTACAAATGTTGACTACTCAAGCCAGGAGTTTAGAACAGAGACCATGAGAGAAGCATTGCTCTGAACCATTATTGTCAAAGTGTGGGCTGAGAGAACACCTGACCGGAATCCTCGGGGTATGTAGTCATGCGTCTCACTCCACCATGGAGTTACTGAATCAGAATCTCTAGGAGTGGGGCCAGGAAATCTCCAGTTTTAACAAGCTCCCCAGATGACGCTTGTGGGTTGCCAAAGGAGGGCCCCAGGGGCGTATACCTGGCTCCAGAAGCCACCTGTGATTAGATGCGCTTGATGGAAGGGGCTGATCCAGTTCTAACCATAGGTAAGTTCTCACTGGACTGGGAGAACTGTGTGGCCGGAGGCCCTGATGCTTGGAGCCAAAATTGCCCACTTTGGCAGACTTCACCTTTGCACAGGGAGCAGCAATCATCTGACTTCTGGCAGCTGTGGGTAGGCTTTTGTCCTTCTGATGTGACAGTTCTTTCTGGTCTTCCTGTGCCTGCTGCTTAACAAACATGTCAAAGTGCCACTTGTAAGGCCTCATAAATGATCCACAACACTGTCTTCCACAAATCCCCTCAGAGACGAGTTGTCTTAACTAAACACACTCCAGAGTGCTATGCAATCTAGTATTTGGCTTGCCGATCATTAAAATAGCCATCTCCTCCTTTCAACGGTAGTCTCTGGAAGGTGCTGCCATATAGACATGTGGGAAGAATTAAAGTTCTTTCATTAATAAGCATTTACTGCAAGTGGATGGAAAATAAACACAGGGCAGTCCTTGCACTTATTAGGTGCTCAATGAACATCTGCAGAAATAGGTTGAAACTATTCACTCATTGTTCCACCATCCATAAAACTGGGGAGAAATACATTTTGCCAAACATCTGCACTATTTCAGAGACTGAATACCTGGTGGAAGAAAAGTCAGCCAGGGAATCAGAGGATTTCAGAACCAGCTTAGGATATCAATGAGAATCCACAACAACAGGTCTCAGGAACTATTACTTATTTGAAAAGACAACAGGTTTTTCAGAGTCAATCCTGTAGTTTGCTGAAGTGTATACAGTCGAATTTATCCAGATGAGTCAAGCTACAAAATGTCCACAACTTTAGAACTAGTATCAGTTACCCAAAAAAATCAAAGCCAGCATACTTTTTCTGCATCCCAAATATTTCAGATGGGTTTCCCTCCACTTCCCTTATTGCTAGAATTTGGTCTCAGATGCTTCGACTCCCAGGCAATTGCTCACAACTAATTCCCCCTTTTCCAAATTAGAAGTTAGTAGCATGAATAGCTCCAAATTAGCTGTAAGATTTCAACTTATTCGCCAAACAGAATGGCAGCCACGTGTCCCTGAAGGAGTGGATGCTCACCTTAAAGAAGATTACAATGTTACCACTCGTCTGGTAATTGTGTGCCCCTGACGGGTCCATCCCCAGGGTAAGGCAAATCAGTCCCCTCGGACTCCTGGGCTTTTCAAAGGTTTCTCTTTGGGGAGCCACTTTTCTTCAAGTAGGAGGAATTTCGGGGGCTTTTTGAAACTTTCGACAAGGAGAAACTGCAATTGCCTCCCCGTGCTGTTCACTGTAACTCTGGTTTCCCACGTGTCGTCACTGTGGTGCGTCCCAGTCACATGACCCGCCCGCCCCACATAGCTGATTGGCCCAGAGGTGAGCATCTGACCCCAAAGCAGCCAATCAAGCCAGTGTTGTGAGGGGTGGGGGAAACCCTTCCAATCATTATTCTCTTTATTTTTTGTCTGGGTCCTGGGTCTTTCATGTTTTTCCTGGCCTTTCTCAAAGGCCTTTTCTGGTCTTTCCATGTCCTATTAGCTGTGCCACTAGCTAGATGTTATGGGGAAACCTCAGAGTGGTTTCCCACCTGGAGCATTCTCATTACATTGGGATTTTCTTTTCTTTTTAAAAATATTTATTTATTTATCTATTTATTTATCTATGTTCTTTGGTTTTCTCATTTCCCATTGGGATTTTTAAAACAGCTCAAGGATTCAGCCACACCCCTTACCTCAGGTGATTGGACCAGTGGAAAACACCTGACCCAAGGGCAGCCAATCCGTAGGCTGGCCACCACTGATGGGAAACGTGGTTTGAGAGTTTTCCCCAGAAAGGCTGATGGTGCTCACGGAACCCAGCAGGTGCTTCCCTCCGCAGTGAGCAGGCAGCGGAAGCACAGAGGAGCTGAGGCAGCGGGGGGGTTCATGTTAATGGGGGTCCTGGCATGGACAGCCACAAATTTCTATTCCTTTGGTGGGGGTGCAACATAATATGCCATAAGGCAGAATGGCCTTGGGTGCTGCCCGCCTTCCCGTTCCTGCCATTTCTGATATGAGGCTGCTCACCCCTTACCCGAGATAACAACTGCAGAGAGCCAAACCCAATATACAACCTCCCCCTTTCCCCTCCCCCGTCCTTCCCCTTCCCCTTTTCCTCTTCCTCCTCCTTCTACCCCCGGCATCCTTCACATCACCATCATCATCATCACAACTGCGATTTAATGGCACTTGCTTTGTGCCAGGCACTGTCGGAAGCACTTTATATCCTTGAACACGCTTAATCCTCACAACTCTTTCAGGAGGGTGCTATTATTATCCCCATTTTTCAGATGAGGAGCAAAGATGATAAGTAACTTGCCCAGTGTCCAACAGTTCTAAGAGATAGGGTCAGACTTTGAACCCATGTTGTCTGGATCCTGAATCTGGGCATTCTCGTGCCTCCCTTAGAATCCAATGCTGTCAGAGCTTGAAAGGACTGTAGAGGTCTTCTCCTCTACTAATTGTCATATCTTGGAATTTCACAGACTGATAAATATAAACAAGCAGGGAGGATGAACATGGGGGTGCCGGCTTCCAGTTTCATGGAGAAAGGACAACAGAAGTGTCAGAACAATGTACGACCTTTACCATTCAACACGCAAAGAGAAGGGAAGACACAACCTCAGAATGAAGTACAGTCCTTTGAACTGAATAAATCAGGCATTATGAAAAACCCACCATTTTGACTTGTTTTTCTAATTTTACTGCACAGCGATGAAAACGTGGGTCTTGGACTGCTGGGGTTGCTGGCTCTCTGCCAATTCTCATATCACTTGTGAGGAAACAGAAGCCTGGACCGAGTCAGTGACTTCACCAAGGTCACACAAGGAGTTGCAAGCAGATTTAGAACTTGATTTTAGGTCTTTTGACTCCCTTATTGAACGGTTTTACTTATGGGGATAGCAGTGGGTCTTTACCTCTAAACAGTGAAGGACTGAACTCTACAAAGTGTGCCAAACTCCATAGAAATGTGCTTTCTGAGCTCTCAGTGGCAAAGGATTGAAAACTCTGGCCTTGGGCATGCAAGCCCGATCTTAGGAATTAACAGCATCTTCTTCATCTACTGGCCTGTTTCAATTCTCACGACCATCCTTAGAGGCAGATAATTCTGCTCTCATTTTAAAGATGGAGCAGAGAGGGGTTATGTGCTACTTGTTTCAGATAACACCAGCAGTGGTTTGAAGGTAGTCTTCCCAGAGTGGCCAGTGTCACCTACTTCTAAAGGATGGCCTGTGAGATCTGCCTTTCTATGGACGGGATGTCATGAACCCATCTCCAACTGGATATTTCTTTTCCTCTATTTGTTAAGGGAAGGGGCCCTCTAGTTGGTGAGCTGATTCATTCAACACACATTTACTATTTAGTGTCTATGTAATAGGTCTGTTTCCCTCCTCTTCCTCCAGCACTAGGAGAGCCAGCCCTACCCCTACAGTATCCCTGCTACCCTTCCCCTAGGCCCAGCTCAGCTGATTGGAATCCGAAACCCAAGGGACTGGTTTGGCCCAGTCAGATTGGTATCGTTTGAACCAAGAGATACAAAAAGAAGCTCTAGTTAATAGCAGGTGCTTGAGCTAAAAGATCACTTACCCTTGGATCACATCTCACTGGAACTGGAGCAACCGTTTGGGGCCATGGGCAAGATAAAAAGGCAGAGGAGGCAGAGGGAAGGTGAGAGGAGAAGAGGGGAGATGAGAAGAATGAGACAAGAAGAAAGAAGAGAGACAGGATCCTGATTCTCCATTCCCCACGAGACTTTGGATGCTTTTTATAAGACTCTTTTTTATCTTGAGCTCATTGGGCTGGATTTCTGTTCTGTGCAACAGAAAGATCCTTAACCAGAATAGCCTGCTCTGGACCTAGATACTCTGGGCTAGATGCTGGAATATAGAGAGCTATGGGTCAAAGCTGGCCAAGGAGCTCTTGTCCCAATGTGGGGCAGAAGCCAGTTCCTTCCCATATGCACATACTCACAAGCACTAATGTGTGCACCTGACACCCTTTTATGCTGAAGATGGAGGTTCTGGAACTTTCCCCCAAATATCTGACCAAGAAACTGAACGTGGATCCCTCTTTAAAAAGAACAAGAAATTGAATGTGCCCAGTTGAGAAAGAATTAAAAAAAAAATCTATCAATATTACCGATTTGTATTTATCACAATGGCTGGCTCCTCCGAGGATCTCTTAACAAACATTAATCCTTGCTAAGCTCCTTGTGGGTAGATGAGTGACAAATAACTAAAAACAAGAAGGATGCTGTTTACTCGTCTCCTGGGAGGTTGGATGCTCCTGAGGCAAACACATTACTGGCACTTGAAGTTATGCCCAAGTGGTCTATACACCCTCTAAATTTTGCTGGTGGTGGCTCATTTTGGCACTTAGTGTAACAAGATGATACAATGGTGCCTGTCCTATGATGCAGTGAGTCATTATTGAAAACAACTGAGAACAAGGTCTCCTCTCTCAAAGTGAGGAGCTGGACCTTCTCTGCAGACCTTAGTAAGGGGATGGTTCATCATGCCCCTCCAGGCTACTGAAGGAGAGGCTGGCATTATTTTACGTTGATCCATAGCTGTAGAATTTGAAAATAAGAAAGGATTCTTTCTTTCTAATGCTGGTGTGTTATCACAAGAGCAGCACTGGACTCTGGGGAGACTGCTTTCCTCCTCAACATCAGGTTTTGGCAGCTCTCACACCAGCACAAGCTGAATCTGCAAAGTAGTTTGGACTCTTCTGGTGGAGGTGGTTTATGAAGGCCAAGTGCTATTATTAGTGTACTTGCTGGTTTTCTATTCTGGAGCCAACCGGTCACCAACTATTTATTGAATGCCAGGCTCTGAGGCTTGAACTGGGAATACAAGCATTAATGAGACTCACAGTGTCACTCTGCCTTCATGGAACTCACAGTCTAGGGCAGAGCTTGAAAACAGGTGGTTTGGGTGGTGGGAAGGGCTACTGTACCCTGTAGATTTGTTTTATTTGGCCCTCAAGATGCTTTGAAAACTTGGAAGCTCTGTCCACAGACAATACTGGGGCCCATCCCTCATGGCCCTGGTCAGTTGGGGCTGACTAATGGCTGTGTCCTATAGTTGGGAGAGCAACCTTCTTCCCCATGGTCCTTACCAAGGCCAACTGTCACATGACAACCATCATGCTTGTCCTCTTTATCTTATGGCAGAAAATTATCTCTTTGTATTCTTGCCTTTATGAAAAGTAGGAAAACAAAACATAGACCAAAAGGAGTACATTTGTCAAGAAAAATGACACAGGGCATGTGATGGTTAATTTTATGTGTCAAATTGACTGGGCCATAGGGTGCCCAGATATTTGGTCAAACATTATTCTGGGGTTTCTCTGAGGGTTTTTTTGGGTGAGATTAACATTTAACTTGGCGGACTTTGAGTAAAGCAGATTGTCCTCCATAATGTGGGTGGGCCTCACCCAATCAGTTGAAGGCCTGAACAGAACAAAAAGGCTGACCCTCCCTTGAATGAGAGGAAATTCTTCCTGCCTAATGGCCTTTGAATTGGAATATTGGTTTTTTTTCTCGTCTCTGGTCTCAAACTGAAATCTTGTAGATGCTGGGACTTGCCAGCCTCCATAATCATATGAGCCAATACTTGACAACAAATCTTTCTCCCTCTGTTTCTCTCTCTCTCTACACACACACACACACACACACACACACACACACACACACACACCCTATTGGGTCTGTTTCTCTGGATAACCCTAATGTAGGCTAAATTTCTTCATGAAGCTTAGGACTATCTTTTATATTTACTTATATGTATTTATAAATAACTTTTATTTATTTATTTACTACAAATATATTTATATTTAATATGAAAAATGTCAATTTCTCTGACACCTGAACTATTACTCTCATTTATATCATCTATCTGGCACCTACAGTCTTTGGAGCTTTTAATTTTGGGTCTAGTTACTTCAAAGATTTTCCCTCTAACTGGTCTCCACTTACATAATTGTACTACACAAAAGAATTTTTTAAAAATAGCTTTCATTTAACAAGTATGCCAAGTTTTGGCTATCGGTCAATACAAGCATCTCCCATATTTCCTAGTTTCGAGATGAATACTGTAACCAGGTGCTAGGGCTAATTTAAGACTTACATTCACTTTTTTTCATATCATATCCTTCCTTAAGTCTGCTAAAATTTTGACTTTACTGTTTACCCATGTTATTTCTGTTTTTGTTGGTCTTAGGACAGATTCCATTTTTATTTTTCCTGGCACCATTTCTTTTGTAGCTTTATTTTGTTCTGTGGGTTATTTGTAGACTGAGGCATTGCTAGGAAACTCCCATACCCACCTGCTGCTCTTGGGCACAAAATGAATTCTTTTAGCTTCCAAATGGTCTGCCATTTATTGCTTTCTGAATTTGGTGACCAACTGTTCTTTAAGGCAAACCAGATCATTCATACAAGGGGTCCTTAGGAATATTTAAAACTGGGGACTAAGAGCTGCCTATTAGTAAAATCAGAAATTATAATGTCAGAGCCAAATGGACCATCGAATCTCATCTCATCTCATTCCCTCTCCTTAGAGATGGGAAAACTCAGATCAAGGGGGCCAACGGGTCCCCTCGAGGTTGTGATAATTATAAGGAGAAGATACAAAAGGGAATTCTTGCATGCATGGTTACTTATTTGACAATAACCGGCTATCAGTTTAGGTAAAATGGAATATAAACGGAGAAAAATATCCTGGAGAAAAATCTTTTTGGTCTTTTATGGGCAAGCGTGGAAAGAAGTGGGAGGAACATCTGCCCTCAATGGATTGGTTTGAAGCTGAAAAGTTCTAGCTTCACACCTCTGTGAGTCCCCACATCGAAATTTAATTTGCATGTACACATGAATAGTCATGTGCTGTACATGTTTAACAACTTCCCTCCCCCATGAAAAAAGCCCGAACTTGTAGCATTTGCTAATTTCCGTGGTGCGGATATTACTGCTGTGGCTGGTTTTAGGCTACCAACAGGACGTCACTGAATGGCGAATTGGGAACTGCACGTGATTGTTCTCTGATGCAATCGTTTTTGCACATGTATTGTTCAGAAGCCATCTAAAGCTTGATTTCGAGGCAACTTTTCCAGTCTCTATAGATGTAATGCCTCATAAAAAGTAAGAGAGAAACGTATTGCCCCCACCAATACTTTGTAAACCGCCCGGGTCAGTTGACTAGTCAGTCAGTGAACATTGACGGAGCACCCACTCTGTGTCTGGTCTTGTGTGAGGCACGGTAGAGTCAGAAATGAACCAGACAGATGCAGCCGTGGACGTGCCTGGAGATGTCCATCAAGCAGAATTCAGTGGAATTCTGTATCTGGTAGCTGAGTTATTTGCCCTTTTATCACTAGCCAAGTTTGTAAAATACAGCAAGTGATTCTAAAATGCCCAGGATCGTTTTTTTCCTCCACTGAAGACTTACAACCACAACTTTCCTACACAGCATTTTAATCTCCAGGGATGTCAAAAATATTCCCATTTTTAAAACATCTTGAAATGTAGATTCAACGTAATTTCCAAAGTAAAGCTATTTCCTGTAGCATCTTAGAAGTGGAGGCCTCTCCCATCAAGTTAAACAAAATGCTGAGAAACTACAATTGCAGAAAGTGTGGAGATCTCATGTTTATGCCTTTTTTGGGGAAGTATGTCAATGGCAAATCACGATTACCGTGATTGCTAAATGCGCCTTTTTGCCTGTTGTTCTACACTGGTGCTGCTGAAAGACTGTGTACCCCGAGTTCCTGACTAAAATGTGTAGACAGCAAGGGTGCACGTGCGGATAAAACAGCCACAGGTTTCCCTTGCATGAAACTTTGTAGTGCGGGTTTGCTGTGCATGCCCTGTGCCCCGTTCAACCGCTAATTGGGAAGGGGACTTCCATCCTCGGGGTAAAGACACAGTGAAATCGCCTTGCCACAGCTATGACAGCAGGACAGAGACCCAGCCCCAGAACTCTTAGAGAGGTGTTTGATGATAATTCCTCCATGGCTGTAACCATAGCTATCAACTTGCCCTTTGGAACGGGAACCCTAAAAAGAGCTGAGGACCTTGCACTGGAGCAGGTCTGTGGGGGCAGGAGCTGATCTTTCCCCTTAAGTGAATTAAAAAGAAGCAACATTTTGGTTTGTGCAGTTCTGGGATGGTTTGTGACCCAACATTGATGTATGAATAATTGATTGGTAATAATGATCTGTTGATCATAAGGAAGGCTTAGTTGAGGGGAGTACAGAGGGCGTTTCTACCAGACATGTCAATTTTGACAAGAGAGTTTCGATCTTAATTTTACAAGATTATCTTCTCATGAAAATGTGAACTCGATACATAATACTTATGGAGACTTCAAGCACCAGATTAATATTTCTCAGATGCTTTCTTCTAAACTGCCTCTGTCTCCTCCAGATCATATCTATTAAAAGAGTTTGGAGGATGACGATGTCGGGGTAGGGAGAGGCCTTGGCTGTTGAAAGTTTCAAAGGGGACACATATGTGGGGTCTGCTTATCCTGCCGAATTCTTCTCGATTTGGCTTGAAGGAGAGGGAAATAGAGTGAGATTCTGAGATGTTCCCCAGGACAGGATGGGTCCTCCCATCAGGGAGCAGCTAAATCCATGTGGGTGCGGGTCCCAAGGCAGCCTGGAACCGAGCCGTGCACTGACATTAGGTGTGTGAGCTGGGTGATCCAGGGGTGCACTTTAGGCCCCCAACTCTTCCCAGAGTCACTGCTCTTTGCTTCTGTATTTGTGTGACTATTGGTGGAGGTGGTACTAGCTGAAGGCTGACTTTTATTAAATGCTTACTGTATACCACACATCTCTATAAACATAAGAACCCAGTGGAGTGGGGTACAGAAATGAGGACGCTGAGCCTCAAAGGGGTGAATTGATTTCCCCAAGATTCCTTAGCTAGGGAGGGAGGGTGACAGGACTCGGGGCAGGTCTGTCTGGCTCCAATAGCCTCGTTCCTAATTACTCTTCATTCTCTTATTCTCAGAAGCTTGGGTTTGGCACTTAGACAAGGAGCTGGCTGGGTGATTACCACCCCTGGTTCACATTAGAATCATGGGGGAAGGGTTTTTAGCCTGGGACTTACTCCAGTCTGATCACATCTTCCACAGGTGAAGCCCAGGACTGGTAATTTCAAAAAGCTCTGTGGGGTGACTCTAATGTTTGGCCGGGCCTGACAGCCCGTGCTCTAGCCCCGACAACCACCCAGTACCACTGTTCCAGACGGGCAATGGTGCCAGGGTGTGGCACTTGGGAACCCCAAGCCCAGGAGGGGGGTTTCAGACCATTGATACTGTCCGGATAAACTTGTCCGCTGAGTGCGAAGGGGGCACCTTCACTAGCTGGTGGCCCTGGCTGAAATGCATTCCAGACTGAGTTTTTTTCCATCTGAAAAACCTTCTCCTTCATAGAGTTCTAAGGCTAAGGTCGCAAATTGGTGACCAAGAACTGACCTTGTCCCACTGACACGCTGAGTTTCACTTGCATGAAACTGAACATGCTTTCGAATTAGTTACCAAGATTTAAGAATCAGGAGATTGCATATAAAAATCTGTATTTCCAGCTTGTCTTGGAAAACCAGAGACCACGTGTGCCTCTGAGCCTCCGTTTTGTCATCTCTGTAATGGGGTTTGTGGTCTTGATGGGCACAGTCAGCTGGGCCTGAGCCTCAGTTTCCCCTTGGATGGGGCACAGGTGCCCCAGTACATTGCTGTCCCCACCAACCTTAGTGTCTCACACCAGCGGGTTTGTTCATTTCCATTCCTGGACTGGCCCTGGAACCATGTGAATTGGTGACCTCTACTGAGCATTAAATTAGATAATGTATTTGAAAATGATCGAGTCATTGCCTATCCATGGTAAACAGTCTATAAAGAGAAATTCTTCTGCATTTTATTATTACTGTTGTGCTCTTTTGCCCAGGTGCCCCCTGAGTCCGGCTGCCTTGGAATTCTCATGCCCAACTTGCATGGAGGCATTCCTGGGGGGAGCGTCTCCTCCAGCTTTTATGATGAGAGGAGGGAACCCCTCCCACCTTCAAACATAGCCCCGGCTCCCCTAGACCCAGCTGCTACACACCAACTCCCAGTTTCCACCAGAAAACACAGGGAGTGGTTTCCCTGGCAACCCCCAAGTTGCCGCTTCAGGTTGGCACACTCTGCAGTTGGAAATCAGAGCTGCTGGTTGCCGGGAGGGGAGGCAGCGGGGCGGAGGGCGGGGATCCCATCCCGTCCTCCTCCCTGCAGGCAGCTCCCAGCCCTCCTGCCTGGGCCGCTGTCCTCGGAGCCTGGCAAGCTGCAGGCAGGCTCTGCTGAGCAGATCTTCCTGTAACCAGAATAAACTGCCTGGGACCTCATCCCAAGAGATATGTTCACAGGGGGCCAGAGGGTATGGGCAAAGGGAGAGATGCTGCCCGCTTTGAGAAACCCTGTTCTTCTTGGCCTGAAAGCATAAAGCCATTTATATTTTAAACCCCTTGTATTCTAAAGGGGTAAATTGCATTTTAGGGGCACCAAAGGAATAATTCAGATTCTCAGCTTTGAACCAAGTCCTAGAAATCTTGGTCAAGGACACTCAGATATATTGGTGGCATTAAAGGAGAGAAAAGAAAGAAAGAAAAAGGGAAGAGAGAGGAGAGAGAGAGAGAGACCCACTTTAATGTTTTCTGACCATAATGAGCAGAGGGGAGTACACAATGTCAGGCTGCTTTTTCATCCCATGGGGTGAAGGAGGGATGAGAAGGATTCCAGGTAGCCATTAATTCTCTTCCTAATCCCCAGATGGATTATACCTGTGTGCCCTCCTTTGGTAATTACCCACCCTGTGGTTACACACCGGTGGTGAAGGGCGTTGCTGTTTCTGCTGGGGTCTGAGCATGAGGATCAGGCTGGGAGGTGCAGAACGCTCAGACCTGCGAATCTCCCCACCTAACTCCCCCCACCAGCTGACTCACCGATATCTCAACCCAGACCGCTATTAACATATCGAAGGCCTTGACCTAGAAAGGAATGAACCCTCAGAGCAGATAATACTACACAGTTGCTATAGTGGTGCTTTGTTATTTGTAACCAACCAGCCAGCGGATATTTATTGAGCGCCTTTGAACAAGGCGCCGTGCGCACACAAATTGCGCAGAGCTTAGCATCTTTACAGAATATTAGATTTGTGCCGAGCCTAGCTGCATACATAGAGATGCCCCAAATCCTCTACAGGGATTTAATTTGATTCCTCCTGTTCTAGAGAGCAGTGCAAAGTTTGACAGGGGGAACAGCGCATGGGTAATTGTTCCTCGCGGTAAGGAAGAGGAGGCCAATCATCCTCCTCGTGATCGGTGTCCTCCCACCTGAGTTAGAAGTGCAGGAGAAGCTGATGTGTGTGTGTCAGTGTGGACGTGGGCTTGGTGAGCACTGGCTGGGTGGGTCGGAGGGTGACTGCCCAGGGGTAGCAGGGCTGGTGAGGGGAGACCATGGGGCCTAATGGTGGTGTATTCATAATCTGTGTAATGTAAATGCACATTCAGATTTATGGTCATCGATTTGCATTTCAATTTACAACTAGCCCATTTGGTGGAGAAAGTAGTATTTCTGGGGAGCAGAGAAGTGTGAACAAAGCGGAAAGGATGGAGGAGGGGAGGACGCTTTGTAAGGATTGAGGGGGGACTGCCAGTGAGGAGGGGAGAGGACGGTGCTGGAGACGAGGTTGCTGGTGAGCGCAGAGGCAGGATCCTGGCTGGGGAGAGGGGAGCTCCTGGTTCAACAGTCAGGTGTGGGAAGGAACCACCGTCCCCCTGGGTTGGGGCTCTGCCTGGCTGAGGAATTTCAGTCTGATCCTGAGGGTTGTGTCTGGACAAGCAGGAGTGGGGAGAGGGGAGGGAGGGAGGGAGAGAGAGAGAGAGAGAGATGGAGGGAGGGAGGGAGGGAAGGAGACTGGGTGCGGTGGCTGACACCTGTAATCCCAGCACTTTGAGAGGCCAAGGTGGGAGGATCATTTGAGGCCAGGAGTTTGAGACCAGCCTAAGCAAAAGCAAGACCTCATTGCTACAAAAAATAGAAAAATTAGCTGGGCATGGTGGCACGTGCCTGTAGTCCCAGCTACTCGGGAGGCTGAGGCAGGAGGATCGCTTGAGTCCAGCAGTTGGAGGCTGCAGTGAGCTACGAAGACACCACTGCACTCCAGCCCAGGAAAGAGAAACGCGGGCAGGACTCCCCATGTCCCATCACAGCGAGGTCCCCACCAACCTCCTCAGCCTGAACACTGGTCTCTCCCCACAAATATCTTGTGCACCAGTGACATATAATGATCCTAACCTTGCCTCAAGTTTATTTAGAAATGAGAATGTGGCAAGCACCTCATGGTAACTATGTCATTCATACTAACAGCAGAGCCCTGTTGGGGAGGGCGCTCATGATCCCCTTGCTGACTGGCTTGGTGATGGGTCCCAAGCTGATTGCCAAGGGGGAGTACAGACCTCCTCACTGTAGGATAAAGACAGTGGAGTCTGGAGTCTAGAGATCTGGGAGCTGCCCACAGCTATGGAGCTTGTAAATGGTAGAGCCAGAGTCTTAACCCACATGGTTAGATTTCAGAACTCACGGTCCGGTGTCCCACAGCTGGCCACCTCCTTTCCTGCCCTTTGCCCAAGCTGTTCCCATCACCAGGGAGCCCTCTGCTTCTCCTCATTTCGTGAATATTCGCCTGCTCTGAAGACTTAGCTCAAACAATAGCTCCTCAGGCCAAATGTGTTGATAATCTTTGGCCAATATTTTTTTCCCCATTCCATTCTCCTTTGCATTACTCTGTCTTTTTTCTTACTAGCATTTATCCCTCTCTGAAATCTTCTTGCTTATTTGTTTTCTTGTTCATTGTGTGTCTTCCCATTACATGTAAGTTTCATGGGGTAGAGAACTGGTTTGCCTTTTTCACCTCTGTATCCCAGATCCTAGGCAGCGCCTGGCCCAAACAGGTGCTAAGTAAACATGTGTTGGATGAGAGTGGTCCCCTCTGTGCAACAGATGTGCTCCACAGTAGGTAAGCATATCTAGGAATTTTGTACACTGAACCATAATCTAGTAGCAGAAAGGACTTCCATTTCCAACCTGAAAACTCTTCCACTACAAAACATCTGGAAATGTTGCACAAAATGTAACAAATATCCTCTCAGATGCTTTGTTGAGCTTGCAAAAAAGAAAGGGAAATTTGCAAAGCCCATAAAGAAAGAAGAAGCAGAAAGCCAGGGTAGTGAACGGGGGCGGAGGCCGTGGCTGTTGAAGATGTTGGTGATCTCAGAGGCTTGGCTTTTAATGGAGACAGGAGACAGGCCTTGGACCTGACCATGGTGGGAAGATGGAACTTAGGCCACTGCCCAAAGCTGGGTTTCTTTTTTTTTTTTTTTTGAGACAGGGTCTTGCTCTGTCACCCAGGCTAGAGTGCAGTGGCGTCATCACAGCTCACTGCAACCTCCAACTCCTAGGCTTAAGCAATGCTCCTGCCTCAGCCTCTCAAGTATCTGGCATTACAAGCATTTACCACCATGCCTGGCTAATTTTTCTATTTTTTGTAGAGACGGGGTGTTGCTCTTGCTCAGGCTGGTCTCGAACTCCTGAGCTCAAGCGATCCTACTTAACTGGCAGCGGAGATACTATGATCACAAAGCTGGGATTCTTGAAGAGTTATAGGTCATGGGAGAAAATCATCCATTATCCAAGAGAAGTAGCAAGCACCTTGTCCTGAATGAAAAAAAGGGTGGCCCAGAGAACTCCTAACAATAGTTTGTCTGTTCATAAGTTTGGGTACCTTACCCACGTGGCCCAGGAAACCTCAAGGTGAGAAACAAACACAAAGCAACCTCCGGCCAATGCAGCAGGTGTGGGGAAGGGGAGCCCCAGCAGCCTCCTCCTCACAAAGCCTGGGCTTTTATTTGGGAAAGGCCTTCATCTCCAGAGACTTTGTCCCATGTTCCACTGGCCAGCACTGTTTCTCATGCAGCTCCCCTCTCCCATCTGCAAGGAGACTGGTGGGTTGAGTATTTTCAGCTGGGCACAATGCAGAGGAAATAATTCTACACTTTGCTAATGAGAAAGAAGTGGGTGGACAGAGGATAGGCTGGATAAGGAGCCAGCATTGTCCAACACAAGGTGAAAGGGTTAAAAGACAGAAACTAAAACGATGTGATAATATGATTATCTACATAGAAAACTTCAGAGGCTCTATCGGAAAATTATTGGAATTAATACATGGAATCAGCATGTATGCTGTTTTATCATATCAGTATACAAAAATTAATTGCCTTTGTATAGATGGGCGACCATTTCTGATAGCAAGCAAAGTACTAAAGTGTTTAGGAATAAATTAAGTAAAATGAATATAAGCCAGTTGTGGATAAAATTATAAAATTATTTAAAGACATAAAATTAGATTTCAATGGAGAAATTGATCACGTTCATGGATGGCCAAAGTCAATAGCATAAAGATGAAAGAAGCTAATACCTTAACACTCAACAATTCCACTGCTGTGCAATGCCCTAGAGATGTGGTCCTCAACCTCCCAGGCCGCTGGCCAGTACCGGTCCTTAGCCTGCTAGGGACCAGGCTCCAGAGCTCTGCTGCCCTGTCCCACGCCTGTCACTGGAAAAACTGTCTTCCATGCACGTAGAAAGGTGGATGCCACACAGCAGAAGTGAGTGGCAGGTGGAGCGAAGCTTCATCTGTGTTTACAGCCGCTCCCCATTGCTCGCATCACCGCCTGAGCTCCGCCTCCCCTTCCCCACCGTCTCCCCCCCCGGGTCCGTGGAAAAATTGTCTTCCATGAAACTGGTCCCTGGTGCCAAAAAGGTTGGGGACTGCTGCCCTAGAGAACTTTAACATATACACTGCAGACAATGAAAGAATATTCATAGCTGGGTTGTTTAATACCAAAAAAGAAGAAACAAGCTTGTTTCTATCAACGAGATAATATTAATATAAGTAAACTTGGTATATTCATCCAATGAAATAATCTACAACAGTGAGACTGAATGAACTGCAGCCCATGTGCCCCTAAGCATGGGTTCTGGAATAGAATGTGGAGCTTAGAAGCAAGTCACAGAAGGAGACACACAGTATTATTCCGCTTATATATCCAAGATATGCACAGTAGAATTACATGCTGTTTAGGGACATACACGTGTGCTGAAATGAAATGATAAAGACATGCATAGAGATGAGAAGCACTAGATTCAGGGCAGAGGTCACTTCTTGGGGTCATGTGCAAAGAAAGGGGTGATCTGGGTGGTAAGGGCTACAGAGGAGCTTCAAATGTGCTCCAGATGCTTTAGATCTTAATTTTGGTAGTGGCTTTGAGGATGGTCATTGCAGAATGCCTTTATGCCTTTTTTGTAAATGTGAATTATCTTAAATTTTAAAAACCTTAAAGTTTAAAAATGTATCAGGGAAACTTGTTTCGATTAATGTAATTAATTCACAAACTATTTCCTGTTTAAAGGAGTTTTAAAGATGATCTATTTCATCCCCTCCATCTAATAAGCGTGGGAACTAACCCAGACCAGGAATGATTAACTGAGTTTTTCATGGATCCATAACCAGTTGATGACAAAGTCAGGACTAGAATTCAGGCCTTCCCTTATATAGAACTGTTTTATAAAATGAAAGATCTCTATGATTTACTAGTTGTATGTTAGCATTTCTATTTATTGCATTTCTTAAAACAGGAGAAATGGTATTCCGAAGATACGCAGGAAATAGGCTGAAGGTAGTTTTCATTGAGAAGGTTAAGAAAAAAAGGATCATTCCTTGGGTGATGCAAAGTCATAACTTGTAACCGAAATGTTTGTACCCCCATAATATCCTGAAATAAAAAAAAAGTATCATCCTACCCTTTCCTTGGTAACATCAAGACAAACCTATTGACATTTTGGTTCACAGGGGTTTAAAATTTATGCCCACATTGAGATTCTGTAATTTTCTCACTGGGAGTCAGAGAGTTGGATTTGAGCTTGACTTCTGTCCCCAGCTCACTTGGTAAATATATGTAAGTTCCCAACATTTCTGAGCCTCATTCTCCCGGGTGCACAGCAAGGGGACTGAACAGGGTGCTTTTTAAGGCGAATTCCAGATCCAGGAAGGTGTAATCTCAGGAAGTGAGACTCCAGTTAACAATGCTTTCCTGTTACAGCAGGAAAGATGCTTCTTGAAAAAATTCCCCTGCCTTGATTTGCCAAAACTGATAAAACATCCTTCACATCTGCGCATGTAGGAGTACGGGGCCTGATTTTCCTAGGATAGTCTATTTAGACCCTGACACAGATTGCATTTCTTTTTAAAGCAACAAGAGTGATAAAGTATCTTAGTATAAAATCAATAGAAAGCAGTTTAGTGGGCTCTGAAGTCTTCCAAGCAGCCTTTCCTTTTCGTCTTCTCTACAGGAAAGATCAAATGAGAAGTTGCCAGCTTCCTTGTGTGTTTTAGTTATCTGCTACGTAAATCATGGGGAAACATTTAGGAAACCATTTAGCACTGGGGAAAGCTCTTCTCTGCTTCAAGCACCCCTCACCTCCATAAAGGATTAAAAAAAAAAAGGCCCTCACATTAAACTAGTTGACAGGACCGAGGACCTGGGGGTTGTTTTTCTTAAGGACTATATCATTTCTTAAGCCTTGGAAGAAAAATAGAGAAATTTGTTTTCGTCTTCTCTCTGGAAGCTTTTCTGTCCATCTGTCATGTAACCAGACTGAAAAGTTGCATGAAGCCTACTCAGAAATGATTGGCTACTGACAATATGTATTATAAGAGAATATCGTAGTTGGGAAGAAGAACTGTGGTGGGCAGAGAAAATGTGCATTGCTGTAGTCTATGCTGAGCTAGCACAGAGAACCGATGGGTTATTTCAGTCACAAAAACCTACCTGTTTTGTTTCACATCATGTGTATTTTACGTTTATGCTTGTGGAACCCTAAAGACACACTGCATAAGAGCCATCATTGTCATGATATCAGCTAGCCCTCTGTGGTGGCCTGTGACAGCATTCACCACGTATTTCTGGTTCTCCTAACTTTTAGGCACATGGTAGGATCGTACTTCCCTCCTTAGTGGGGCCAAATGAAGCAAGTGGCAACTTGCTTTGGCCACTGAAATATGAGCAAAAATAATGTGTGTCACTTCCGGTGGAACGTTTAAGAGCCAGTGAGACTCTCTCTTTCCCTCTGTCTGACATGACACACAGGTGGATGCACCTTTATCCTAGTTTCCTGAGTGGTTTTGATGGACAGAGACCCACATCTACCTGTATGAGCATGTGGCATGAGTGAACAATACAACTTCGTTCATTTAAGCCACTGAGATCCTGACTCTTTTGTTACTGCAGCACATCCTAGACTATGCTGACAGTCACATGCTTATTAAACTCTTACTGTGGGCCAAGTAATACACTAAACACTCCATATGGGTCATCTCATTTAATTCTTGCAAACCCTGTAAAGTGGACACTATAATTATCCTCCTTTTACTGATGAAGCATAGTGGACACAGAAACATTAAGTAACTGGCCCAAGGTCATGGGGCGGGCATGTGGTGGAGCTAGGATCCCGGCTCAGACAATCTGTCTCCAGAGCGTGCAATGAAAACCACAACACTCTACAGGCATTCAGGGAAGTGGGGGTGGTGGTGGTGGTGGTGATGTTGCACATGGGGAAGAAGAAAGAACATTCCTTAAAGCCAACTTTTGATTTCCCCTCCTTGCTACCTCTGTGAATAGCGGCACTGTGCTAATAAAGTCAATGACATCATGGAAACAGGCACAGGACTGCAGGGTGTAGCTGCTCTGCCCTGGGGAAGAACAGCTTGAGCTGCTTTCTAGGGGCAACTTGGAAGAAAAATAATGAGATCATAGGAAAGATCTTGGGGCATTTTGTGGGGGGAAATGCATGATATGGGTGTTCAGGTTGGTCCCAACTTCATCGTATCGGACACGTTGCTAGACTTAATGGACCCAAGGATGATTAAGTCACCCTCCTGTGTATTTCTGAGTGTGGGAGCCGGATGGGTAGAAGAATATGCTCTGTGTGGTGGGAGGGTATCCCCTGGGAGAACAGGACAGGGCACTTTGAATCTCCTGGGTGTCCAAGGGCTGGATTGGGCATCAAAGCCAAGGACATCTTCTGGGTACTCTCAGTTCTCCTCAATAACTCCACATAAATATGTTCCCAGAGATTTATCTAAGCTCTTCCTGAGGCTGGTTGTATTTTTAGCCCATACTACCTCTGGCATAAAGAAAAGTTGTTTAAAATAGGGCCTTGTTTAATTGATCCTTAAAGAGTCTCTTTTAAGTCTTCTTTTAATGTCTTAGGCAAGAAGGAGACATTAGTAATTTTGAATTTCATAAGAAGCCTATGTTTCTCCTTTGCATATCTTTATGATTTTTATCCATTTTGATCCTATCCTTCCATATTTTTAGTCACTTGGGATTAAAGGGGCCTACTTTATTATCCTTTTTTCACATTTTTGAGAAGTTTAAGAGGAGACCATAAAAGAAAAAGAAAAAGGAAAAAGAAAAAAACCTCCAATTTCAAACTGGAAAGTAGTAATTTGTGGTTTGTCTACACCCTGGTTGTTGGGGTTTGAGATCCCCTGAGAAAATCCAGGACAAAAAAATCCCCCAATCACAAATCTCTATTCGAGGCATTTTCCAAATCAAAGGAAGGCTTGGGTATTAGTTTTCCAAAATTACTCTCTTCATAATGAGATTTTTCTTTAAATGTCTGATTTCAATTGGTGCTCTGTGAAAGGTTACACACTCCCTTCTTTTAAACTTTGAAGAGCCTGTTTCAAAACTGATTGGTAAAAATATGCATTTCGCTAAGTCATAAAAGTAATGATCCTTTGCTAGCTGGGTCTTATTAAACATGTTTTTAGACCCAATCTTAGAGAATTGATTCATTATCTTAATAGGCAACAAAGCGTATGAAGATGAGCAGAAACCTACAATTAATTGTCTTACTAACAATGCCTGGGTAGTCCTTTCATTTAATTGGTCATCCAATAATCTTGTTCCTCGTGTGATTTATTTGCTTACACAGCAGCTCTAATATGTGTGACTTTCCATTTTCTTATTTGCAATGTCTGAAACACTCATGGCACGGCAGTCTGCAATGGCCTGTTACCGTGAAAACGGATGGTGCGCACATTAAGATGGAAATAACTATTGCACAAGAGACATAATCTTGTGATTTGTTTGCTGCTGAATCAATGCAGCAAGCAGGAAGCGACTTTTGTAGCAAAATGGAAAGGGGGTGCGATTAAACATTAAAGAGCCCCCCACCCCTGTGAAGGATGTCACCTTTTAATGAGCTGATACAATTTTCTAAGGGTGGTGAGATGAGTCACTCAATGCATGGGATGGACAGCTCTCTGATGAGTACCTGGCACAAATGGCTCCCTCCAGGACCAGCCAGCTTCACAGTTCACAGGTCAGGGGGCAAGTGTCCCCTAGAGCAGAGCCAGAGGACCAATGAAACTTGGGGTGTTGGGGCTGTTCTGCAGGGACTGCCTACTCATCAGTCCAAATTCTTGCAGCTTGGTAATACGAGGGTGGCCTGCCCCTTCAATCTTTCTAGCCAACCACTTATCTTGAACAACACTTATTTTAATGACCAAAAGAAAAAAAATTATTTCTAACATATTCTAGGCTGATTAGTAAACCCTCTGGTGTAGACTTTGAAGTGCTTCTGCTACCAGCCCTAGATGGTGAGTTCACGATTAAGGTGCTTCAAATACTACTTAGGTACCCCTTGGATATAGATTACTTCTGAACATATTGAATCATTGTTTGTGATAAAGTATTTTTAATGTACATTGTGACACAGACCATATAATCCAATTAGAGATGAGTAAGTGAGGCTTAGAAAGGTGAAAGGGTGTCCAAGGTCACTTGGCTAGTGACGAGCCTGTGCTCCCATCCTGCTACTGACTGGCCAATAACACATGAACTCATAACAAGTAATCATCCCCACAAACACCAGTTTCCTTTTCCATTGCTTCCCTCTTTCCACGCCCTCTAGCAGGGCTGCCGCTTCTGGCCGGGCAAGGCAGCGCGGCGGACGATGCAAGCAGCGCCCTCTAGAGTTGTGCAGTGTGTCGGTTCACTGCTCGCTCCTTGCCCAGGCTGAGTCGACACTGAAGTTGAGCAGGAGGTAAAGAAAACTAGCTTCATCTATGTTTGCCTTTCTGGGTCCCTAAAATATGAATATAAATATTTACTGTTGTTATAACCTAGTTCTTTTGGGTGAACATTGTATTTGTGAGTGTCAGTGAATTCCGGAGCCTCTGGGTCCAGAGGACACGCCCGAGACACAGACCATGGAGCCACTGCTTTGTGGAGTAAGTTCTTGTGGACCAGGCCGACTTATCAAATCCTGCTTTTTGGAGGAAATGCCCTATGATGAATCAGAGAAGCTGGCGACCGCTTCGACGGGCCTCTGCTCTGAAGTCCGATCCTCGCGCTGTCAAGGCTAATCAGGGGAAGCTTCGACTGGCTGTTCCCGGTCATCGGATGAAACATCTCAGTGTGACAGAGAAGGCTGCCTTTAAAGATGAGACTGAGGAGTTATCTAACTGTTCAACCCCAGGAAAGGAAAACAAATGTCTTTTTCTTGTGGAGTTGAAAATTGAGCATCAAGAGAGATTAGAACTCCTAACTCAGCAGATAGAAACACTTGCAAGAGCAGCGAGGCTTTAGCCTCAGACAACAGCCAGCTCTGCCCCAGATGGGCACCGGGTCTTCAAAGCCTTCCCTGGAGCAAATCTCATTTATCCTCCAAACTCTTGGCCCATTTAAGGGGAAGCATGAAGGGTCGAGTGATTTACTCAAGGTTGCCTGGTTTATCAGTAAATTCTGGATTAATGTCCTGGTCCCAGGTGTGTTTCCACATCGCCCCTCTCTGGAAAACGCAAGCTCAGGATTCATCTCCACTGTTTGGGACTGAACTTTCCTTGACCTCAGTGTTTTTTTCTGAATGAAAATGGGAGAAACATACATTCATACGCCCCAGGAAAGAATTTACTATACATCCACAAATCACGGTCATAGAAATGTTTCTTTTTCATTGGTCTGTCCCATACATTACACTGGGTGTCTGTTCTGTCTTTGTCATTGCTGTCTCCAAAAACTGGCTAATTTGTAGCTATTTCCTTTGTCCTTGGGGGAAATTGAAGCATAAGATGAATGGTTAACCTTAACCTGATACCTGTTGACAGAAAACTCAAGAACTCTAGGAAAGAGATGGATCTTGGAAGAGCCACATATGAATACTTTCTTTAAAAAGATCATTGGTTTAGACACTTGAGTAGGGGGTGAACATTTGTGCCTGGGTCTGTTGCCTACTGCTTAGAAATTTTCCAACTTCTTATAAAGAATTTGCATCTGTCATAAACCTAAAGCTCCTGTCCTTCTTGATTTGATTATTAATGAAACTTTAAAGAGCGGAGGGAAGACCCAAGTAAGAGCTAGAATCTCTCTCTTTAGATACAGATATGCCCACATTTATGTACATATAACTTCATGGTGACCCAGAATTTGCAAATATATAGAGGAAAAGGTAGAGGTCACTCATATGAGGACAAAGTGAATCTATTTTCCAAAGTGGCAGGAACATATGTAAGTTTAACCCAAGTTTTAACATTTTCCCAATTTAGAGGTTGCAGAGTGGCCGCCCATGGACATACGCAGACCACAGACTTGACTTACTTGATAACTCTGTTTTGGGTTAAAAACAAAACAGAACTGAGAAGAGCCATGGGGCAGTTTGACCTAAAAATTCAGAGTCCTGGCTTCTTTTGAAAAATCAGAAGGGCAGGCTGCACTTGCTACGTGGCTACCCCCTTTGGATGGGGCATATCTTTTCTTGTCACCATGGTCGTGTCACCCAGCCTGTGAGCTCTCTCCCTGGCCTATGTACGCATTTGTGTCCTTGAGCAAGGGAGGCAGCCTGCTTAACCCCTCTGGGACTCAGTTTCCCCTCTAAAAAATAGGGTGATGGTGTCTGCCACGTCTTCCCGTAGGCTCATCTAAGAGAGGAAGGTGATAAGGACTGATCAACTGCAGGGGTGTCCCACATGTAACTGGACCCTCTGGCATTCGCCTTGATGACCAGTGTCAACATATGGTCTCATAAAAACTCAAAACCAACTCCTGCTCCAAAGCACTGATGCAAAACATTGATTTTCCTGAAGGTCTCTTGGGGAGGATAAACCAGAGTGACATCATATTTTCCTTAGCAACACTTCCAGGGGCTGTCAGTTCCTTTATGATGTAAAGCAAATTAGTCTTCTTTGAACTTCTCACATCCCTTCCTTCCCCAGCAGTACAGAGACTCCTACTTAGAGAGCTGGGGGGAGCGGGGGTGGGGATCGGGGGAGTTTATACACACCAGGATGGGGGGAGTCCACACATCCACTTATCCACATACCACTGAGCTCAGAAACAAGGTGACTGAAAATGCATTCACTTAATTGGAGTTGGGACTTCATCTTGAAAAATGAAACTAAAAATTATGTGGATTAATTCGTTATCTTACATTTAACAAAATTTAGGTTCTAATGGCCACTAGACATCAATTCTTAGAATTAATGGAAAATGAATCAAGTGAGGATTTAGAAAAAATCTGGCGCATTTTTTTCATCAAACTAGAACACACTCATCCTTCACTTCACACCTAACATATACTGTGATATCATAAAGGAAGCCAAGTTTTGCAAAAATATCTGGGGGCCTTAGGAACTATCCCAAGGGCCACTCTTAATCCCTTAATAGTGAATCATTCTCTTTATTTTAGATTTATAGGAATCATTTTAGATTTATAGGAAAGTTGCAAAGATAGTAACAGAGAATTTCACAGCTCCTTCACCCAGTTTTCCCCAATGTTAGCATCTCATATACCACGGTACATTTGTGAAAACTAAGAAATTCACATTGGCATACTACTGTTAACTAAAGTCTACTGAATTTATTCAGTTTTTACCAGTTTTTCCACAAATTCCCTTATATTGTTCCAAGATCCAATCCAGGATTCCACATTACATTTAGTAATCATCTCTTGTAAAGCATTTTTCTTAGCATGACCTTTGTCAATGATGACTGGTCAAATTCTGCTATATCTTTGTCAGTGGCTTGCCTGGAGGGGGATTCATGCAATTCTTCTAATCACTTTCATTGACTTCATGAAATCATACATCAGCTGCAATATCTGAAATTCCACTTTGCAAGAAAGTGACACAGAAAGTTGTTTTATTTTAGGGGCGGGAAGGGAGCGGGACTTAATGCTAATGTTAAGCCAGGCTGCGTTTCAATCTATATACTGGTATAGTCCTTTGCTTGTTAAAATATTAAAATACCTCTGAAAGTTTTAGTAAATAACTATGCCCAGAGGGGCCCCTCTCCATCCACTCACTAAATTTCTGCCCAGCAGGGGCGCCCAGGACCCTGTTCCGTGTGGATGAGTCTGTGTGCATGTTGGGTGGATGCCCGTGCTGTACTGGATAGTAAATATTTAGACTATCATTCTGGCGTTAAACAAGAAGGGGAACTAATTTTGTAAGTGATCAGTTTATTGATAAACATTTTTATATGATGTGAACTTTTCTTTCTTGCAACCCTATAAAATAACTTCAGCTGCTTGGAGCATGAGGGCCCCTGACATGGTTTGAATGTGTCTTCTCCATGACTTAGGTGTTGCCAGTGTGATAGTATAAAGAGATGGAGCCTTTAAGAGGTGGTTAGACCATGAGAGCTCCTCCCTCATGAATGGGATGAAGACCTTTATGGAAGAGGCTTTGTGCAGCATTCGGATTGCCCTTCCCACTTTCCACCCTGTGAGGACACTGCGTTCCTCCCCTCCAGAGGATGCAGCCCTCCCCAGACAACTGAACCTGCGGGCACCTTGATCTTGGACTTCCCAGCCTCCAGAGCTGTGAGAAAATCAACTTCTGTTCTTTATAAATTACCCGGTCTTAGGTATTTTATTACAGCAGCGGAACAGCCCCTCAGCCTAACTGACGTTTTCCTCCTCTATCACATGCTTCCTCTACCTCTTGGTCACGCTCATTTTCAGAAAAAGAAACCGAAGCAAGGCACACAAAAAAGTAATTTGTCTGCTATGCCAACTGATCAGACAGTTGGGTCTAGATGGAAAATTGAAATTTCTGGTTCTTAGATGCACATCTTTTATGCAGTGGGTATAAAGCAAGAGCTAAGCCCAGATGCCTCAGGTCCTCAGCCAGCCATTAAAAAGCAAGTCACTTAGCAGAGGGTTCAACATGATCCAACCGGACTTTCAGGTTACCTTTGTCCCCACCCGAAGATGCCTGCCTTGGATTCCCTAATGTCTCCTTCTGCTTAATAACCCCTGTTTCTTACTTACGCTAGCCTGCATGGGTTTTCATTCCTTTCAACCAAAAATGGCTTGAACATGAGTGCATGGCCTCTGCCAGGTTACCAGGAAGTTAGATATTCCCCATCCCGGTCTTGCTTTCTTTAAGTTAAGTCTCGTGCTCTCAGGAGACAAAGGTGAAATGTGAACATGAGAACTGAGAGGGATGGGGAAAATGGTAACTAGCTCTGAATAGTACTTCGGAGTTTCCAGAGCATTTTTAGCATCATGTAGGATCTTCCCACTGGCCTGGCGAGGTAGGGGGGATGGGCGTTATAACCATCCTCACTTCAGGAACTGTGAGGACTGAGGCTTGGAAGTTCAAGTGTCCACACCAAGGTTACTGGGAATGAGTGGCAGGGATCAAATTGGAACCCAAACTCCCTGACGGGTTAGATGACAGCTGGTTAGTGACCATCAGACTAGACCTGTGCTGTCCAAGACCATAGCCACTAGCTACGATGGTTATGTACTTAAATTTAAAGTTGTAGGAATTAAAATGAAATAAAATTCAGCATTCATATCCTCAGTCATACTGCCACATTTCAAGGGCTCAAGAGTCACAGGAGCTAGCACTTGCTGTGTTGGACAGAGCAGATATAGAACATTTCCACCATCATGGAAAGTTCTGTCGGATAGTGACAGCTTAAGTGGGTTCAGTGGGGTCCTGCGCGAGTTTGGCTTCCTGACGGTTGGAAGGGATTGGAAACACAAATGTCCTGAGCACCTTCTGTTTGGTAGATACCACACTAGTGCAGGGGCCAGGACAGAGAACAGGACAGGGGTTGTCTCTGCTCTCTCGGAGCTCACAGTCTAGTGAACATCTATTGTGTCAGGAGATGCCAGAGACTGAAAAGGAGAGAATACCAAGGCAACAGAGAGAAATCAGTGGCCAACTTTGACTTTTTATGGGGAAATGACTGATGTTCTTCTATGTTCCTCGTTTCTGAGACACCTCAGCCCTGAGCTCCAACACTTCACAACCTGCCTATCCCATGTCAAGAGTGACCACCTGTGAGTTCCATGGAGACTAGCTTTAAGGCATACACCTCTAGCAACAATGTGTCTCTTCCTTTGCAGGACTTTAAAACAAAAATAGTACTAGAGACTCTGGGACCTCATCCACTTTCCTTAGACACATGTGATGAGGGACATTCACCTTAGCAGCCCTCTTGCAGAGGTGTACCACTTTCTTCCCCACTCACAAAGGTATAAATAAGTGAGACAGAGTCAGAGAACATTTCTGTTTGGATAGCCTCAAATCCAATCCAAATGATTTAAAACAGAAAGAGAAGAAATCATTACTCAGTGTTGGACTTTTGGCCATTATTAATAAGAAACTATTTTTGACCCATGTCTGGATGGGTCTGAGGACCACACACTCTAGGCTGCATGTCACCCAAGCCAACTGGAGAAGCTCTGTACAGCTGACGCCTTCTCTGGCTTGCTCCAGTAATTAGGGAGTTTTAGTTCAAGTTAATTAAGAGATTGCTTTGGCTGGTCCAGAGAGCTTTTGGTCATTCCATTTAACAAATATTTATAGGCCATTCTATTTTCATCAAGTTGCCTCGGAGAGCTGAGTTTCTGATTTGGTCCCACAGTGAAAACAGGTCAGCCTTGTTTTCGGTTGATGGCTGAGTTCTGTGTGTCCACAGACGATCACTCTCAACATTGTGATACACAAACTGGGGAGTGTCCAAGTCCAGGCTGCCGCGTCTCAGAGATGCGGCACAGGGAAGAGTGTTCATAGCTTCTCTGCAGCACACAAGCTACATCTTCGCACTGTGATAACTGGAAGAACCTGACACCATGGCTTCCTGGTACATGCAATATACTTAGGATGCAAGCCTAGCAGTAACATCTGCAGGTGGGTTCAGTGTCATTATTTCTACAGAGAGGAGATGGGGACCGAGGGATGACTCAGGGTTGGGGAATGTCGCAGCAAATGGCCAAGGAGCTGATAGAACCTGGGACGCCTGTGAGGGAGGTACTAAAGAGGGCAGCTGTAGAGAGCAGGCAGGCTAGTAAGCTCATGACTCTGGATGGGAGCGAGTATACCAGGTGAGCAGTCAAGCAATGAGAAGTCCCAGAGGGGAAAAGGAGTCTGTTCACTGAAGGAGGGAGAAGGGGGCCCCAAACTCAAGATCTGGGCGGTTTTGAGGACTAATGTCGAATGAAGATGAGGGACTTAGGACGTGGCTGATAAGAAATGGAGGTGGAGGTCGGTGGGGCTGAGGAGGGTGACATCAGCTCTGGCTCTGCCGGGCTCAAAGGAGAAAGTGGGATACAGTCTCTTCCATAAATGAGTTTCAAAATACTCCGAGAATCAGAGATTTTGAATTGCACAATTGCACAGTTGCACAGGCACTTGCTAAAGATTCTTTGTGCTAGAACCCTTATTACTGGCTACTCACCCTGGAAGAGAGAGACATGAGAGCTGGACACCCGAGCATTGAGCAGTGCTACACTCTTAATGGGCTTTTCAAGAGTCACGTGCACTTGGAGTTGGATTGCTTTTCGGGGACTGCCCTGGAGATGGAATATATGTCTTTCATCATGTATCAACAGCAACTGGAAACGGCCTGTTGGAGCACTTCAATAAGAAGTCTTCTGAAGCTGAGGCTAGGCCCAGAGGGAGGGGGCATTGTGTCTGTTAGCAGCATCTGCTGCAGGCGCCGGATGGGAGAGTGGGGTTATTCTTGCCTGGGATGTGCCTCTCTCCTTGAGCTCATCCTTCTGGAAAGGGTTTCATTGAGTAGTGGGGAGAACTCAACCCCAGCACAGTTCAAGCTAAGGGAAACTTAAAAGGAAACAGAACTTTTGAGACCATCTATAAACTTTACGAGCGTTTATCTTTGTGGGCTGGGGGTGCAGCCAGAGGCAAGGGTGCTTCTTTGCAAGTTTGGACGAAAAGTCCACCAGGTTTCTTCTATTAACTCCTATTCTTGTGTGTGTGAGCAGACACATGGACAAATTAGAGAACGATCGAGGCTTAAGTCTCCCAAAGAAAATTTCAGGTGAAATATACCAGAGTTGTCTATCAAAAGGAGAGAAAATAGGGGTCCTAGGCTGTTTGAAAGTCTCTGTGAAGCAGGTGACACGTGGGCACAATTGTGAAGGACATGGGTGGATGCAGGAGATGTGGGGAGGGAAGATCATTTAGGATGCATTCTCCCGCTAATTTAAAAACTGGATAAACCCTGTTATGGATCTGGTGGACGGTGTGGGGGAACAGCCATTGTGTTGCCAACAATCATAAATATCAGGAACCTTGAGGCGGAACGCAGAGCTGTGAGTTTGGAAAGATTGCTGGCCTTGGGACATCGAGATGCTGATTCTTTAAAATTTTACCAATATCCAATATGCCACATCAGCTGAGAAAAGGCCACCCCATCTGCATATGGGTTTGGAGAGCAGTCTTTGCTGCTTTTAAATAGGAACAGGTGAATTTTTCTGCCTGTGGTTGCTTAGACATGGGGCCTTTTCAACGTATCTAATTTCTCCCCACTACTGGATGTCTAATAACTTGTCCTGGGGTACTGTGTTTATCCCAGAAATGTTAACGACTTCATAACTCAGTGTGAAATGCTCGGGCAATTTTTGTATTATTAAGGATTCTATGAAGTATGAAAAAAGGGAACTCTCTCAAGGTGCTGGGCCACAGTGACAACTTGATTCCCATTTTGGAGAAAGGAGAGAAATAAGCTTTTTAAAAATACATGTTTTCAACTGAGAAAGCAGCTCATTTTAGCACAATGGCAACTGTTGCCCTTTGGAAATCAGGCAGCCAGTTTCTAGAATATCCCTGGCCTGTGGATTTTATCTTCTCTCCAGCACCTGTCGGAGTCATGCCAGGACTTACGCACCAGGAGTGAGGGCGGGTCTGGAGTCTTGGAAAATTGGGTTGAGGACCCGGGCGCTGGGCTTTGGAGGGCATGGGTGGGATGTCGTTTCTGGTCACTGAGCCGTGACGCGGGGAGTCAACTGGCAGGGGGGAAAGACAGAGCAAGGTTTGCAAGTTGTTCTAAAGGAGAGGGGAGGCTGCCATGTCCACAAAAAACTCACCACTACCCTTCTTGCACCGCTTTCTTCGAATCTGAGATCCCGTCTTTTTTTAAAGCCAGGGAATCTGTTCTGTGGAGGAAGGGTAGGCGAAACCAACAAATGTGCTGCTGCTTGCACGTCCCAGCACCTTCCCTATCTCGTTTCTCTCTCCCAAGGGGAGTCTCCAGGGACCCTTGAGGATTTAGGGAATGGAGTTTGAAAAATCACTGCCTAAAATGCTTTAAAAAGAAAAAATATGTGAAAACATTTTGCAAAGGGGGAAACCCTATAGAAATCTCTGTTGTTAATATTAGTTTCCATACCAAAGCTTCCCTTGCAGTTCAGTTGAACATGTCAGGTAGTTTGAACAGCAATGACGATGATGAAGTATTGTACAGATTAGGAAAACTGAGGGGCTAGGGAGGATAAGGTATACTAATCAACATTTACAGTTAGCAACTTGGGGCCCAACCCAGGCTGTCAAGCACAACCTTCCACTGTATCCCACCTCCCACCCCCTCTCATTCCTTCCCCATGTTCTACTCGCCCCCACAAGAGCCTTTGCAAAGATGAGGTCTTGAGAAACATTTCCCTGATTAAATAATCCTGGTTCCACAATGTGGTCCTGATTACAGGTTCTGCAGAGCTTCTGTAGCTATCAGTTTTTGTGCCATTACCTGGCGAGAGTAATGACGGTGGGATTTGAGAATCAGATGATCGAGTCGCATATAAGTGAGAACACACATTTTGGGCTTTGTATTGGTTTAATTGCGTGGTCTCATGGGATTGTCAATATATGGAAGGGAATGTCCTACGACTGTTTTGATCTTTGGTGGTCTGGGAGAAGCTCAGCTCAAGATTTTTTTGGATTTGTTTATAGAAATTTCCATAAGTGACAAGTTGAACAGTTGGGTCTTGTGCTCTGTAGGGGAGGGCAAATTTACACTCTGCAATTCAGATGTGTAGAAAAAAAAAAAAAAAGTAGCTGTCTTCAAATGTCCTTATCTGGCTTAGGAAGCCTGCACTCCACCAATGTCAGGGAGGGATGGAGTGGCCCAATCTCTTCTGGGTTAGAGCAGGCTCTTTGGGGTGAGTGCAGTCTGTGTTGGGTAGCGTTCAATTTATCATTGTACCTCCTGCTCCCACTTCCTGTTCCTGGAGGGTATCTGGGCAGAGGGGAGCCCACCTGCCCTCCTGACGTTGGAGGAAGACGGTCTGCTGGCTGTCCTCTGGTCTTTGCTGGTTTCCACCCAGGACAGTTGGCTTCACCCTGCCCCTGGGATTCCAGTATTAGGTATTTTAGAGATGCAGCTGGTGCTGTGTGGGTGTTTGGGATGCTGTGCTGTCTCCTACTGCTGAAGTCTGTGATCCCTGTCATAGGATTTGTTCATGAGGTCCCACCTTCAGGGCGCTGTGTTCTGATCCCATAAGTTCTCTTGGATTGCCTAGGTGTTTTTGTCACAAGAGCACGTGGCTGCATAGGGCAGCCCCTGGTCCACTCACGTAGGTATCTTCCTTGGTCTGTGCCTGAACAGCAAGAATGAGCAGGGAGCCCTGGAGTTTCTCCACCCTGCTCTGGCCGTTCTAACCCCAGGGTGTGTGACTACTACTTCTCCTTCCTCTTTTCTTCTCCTCTGTCAGGGGCAGGCTTTCTCCTCCTGTCTGCAGAGAAGGTCTCCCTCGTTTGCTCTGTGCTGTCTACACTGGCTGTGAGTATGCCTCATGCTCTGAATCCAACATGCTTGGTGTCTTGGAATTCAGAAGACACTCTTCTCTCACTCAAAGTCCATATTTCAAGACCATTATTTACTGTGGGCTAAAAAATCTGAAACTCGAAGTAAAAAGCTGAATGGTGGCTCTTTCTTTCCCTTTGCAATCCTGTTACAACAATCCTAACACTAGCTCTTCCCCGAGGAATTGGGTGCTTCCACTGAATAGGGGAATGGTAATGTTCAAGGAAGTAAGAGAAAGGAAAGCAGATTAATATGTTTCAAAAAATACTACTCTTGTTATTACTGCAGTAATAGTTACAATAGTGGTAACCCTTGGAGGAGGAAGAGTTCTGCCTTCCTCTGACCGATCAGTTTTCTGTTTTGCCCTTGTCATGAGGCTGCGAGAGGGACATGAAGAAAATGGAGCTTGTTCCAAGGAGAGAAGTGAAATCAGGGGAGGAACGACAAGATATGTCACCTGAGAGATGAATGAAGAAATTAGGGATGTGGAGCTTGAAGAAGAGAAGTCTCAGCAGAGCAAGGAGAGCTGTCTCTAAATATATGAAACGTTGTCACAGGGAAAGGTGGGAGGCGTGTTCTTTGTAGTTCCAAGAACTAGAACTAGAATAAAAGGGCAGGCATCAGGGTGAGGCAGATTCCCACCCACTGAATGTGAAAAGAATTTTCTAAAAGACAGAGATGTCCTAAGTTGGAATGGGATGCTCCAGAAAAACAGTAAGGCCTCTGTTATTGGAGGAGTTTAGGGTACAGGTTGGACTTTGCCAGCTACTAACGCATAGACTGATATTACTTATGGAGGGTGGATAAGATGATTCTTCAGTTCTCATCCAGCCTATAGTGGATTGAAGAGGGCTACGATTTCTTTGACACTTTTCCCATAAGGAGGTGGTCTGTGTCTCTCCCTCTTCAATCTGGGTGGGCTCCATGACCACTTGAATAATGAACGAATGAACATTAATGACGCTGTACCAGTTTCTAGGCCAATG